>JAXQQM020068559.1:0-76881 GCA_034641835.2 Pinus albicaulis
AGCAACCAACAAATACAAATCTTGATAATGACTCTATTGAAAACTCACAACATGAAATTGAAATGAACCTGAGAAATGAACAAGCTAAGTGTAAATGAAGTTTTCTCCTAAATCACTAATCAAACAGATAAGTTACAATGTACAACATCTTATCCATGAATAAATATTTGTTGGAGAATATGTGGAAAAGAATATTTGTAACAAGGTAAAGTTTCTACTCTAAACTAGTTTCTACTTCTGTTTTGCAACTCAATTTAACACCATCAAACCTTTCTCAAAAGTTATAGATTTCCTTTCAAAAAGAGTCTTTGAGAAAGAGGCTTGTTTGTGAAATGATAAAGAAGCTGCAAAATACTCCAGACCTTATAATAATACTATCTTCTGTCTAGATAATTGTGTATGAGTATGAATTTTAAACAAAAGAAGTTTTGTAAATAATTAAGCCTGTGAGATTGAATTTATCAACTAAGACAAAGTAAGCTACAATGGACAACAACTAAACTTGAAGTGTTAAAGCAATGAGTTAAAACTAAACTAAGATGCTATTAATCTACAATGAACAATATCAAACTAAAGAGCCATTATCATACTTGAAAAGAAAGGACAAAGCTGAACCATATGCATTCTACCTCCGGAGTATTAAACCATAGTGCAACTAATCTATTGCATATTATACAATTTGAAATGAAAACACAACTAAAATCCTAAAATACCACAGTTAATTCCCATTCATCATTACAGATATTTTAGAAGAATTCATTAGAATGAGATTAAACTGTAGAATTCAATACAAATGAACATAAAAACACAGAATTCAGAAAACTAACTAAGCTAAGAATGAAACGAGAGTTACTTATCTAAATTAAAAAGAACAGAGCTGCACAAGAGGCAGGGGCCCTCCACCACCTGGTAGCACGTAATCTAACTCAAGATCGACTCAATGCATTCAAAGGAATACTGCCTCTTTCATTAAAGGAGAAAAATGCTTAAAACAGAGTATTCACGACTAGCAGCAAAAGCCAAATTCTAATCAAGATCTAACCAGCGTTGCTTGGTCTCCCAAGTCATATTTATAATGAAATTACATAACAGAACTTGAGATAACATAGGGATTACTGTCTTTCCCACTCCTATTCAAATTAAAACTCTTATTGAAGGCTGCGTACTTTTGCTGTAGACAGCTGGACTGAGACAGTCCTATTAGAAGTCTACCTCTTGATTTTGGTTTCCACGTGCATAACCACACACAGAATTCGTTTCTTCCTTCATGGTGAGCAACAAACCATGTAGACATGACGTGGAATATGCCCATATGCGGTTTTCCTTCAGACGACACCTGGAACCCACTCATCTCTTCTTCTGCTCCATCAAAAGATTTGACAAAAGATTTTGTAATCTCCTTATGGAAGCCATCAAATTTCTCTCTAAAATTTAGCCTTCCTTCTTATTGTAGTAGCTCCTTGACTTGTGGATATCCTTCCAAATACTTGACTTCAACTGATTGTGTCCTGACAATTAGCCACATTCCTCCTTTGTGCAGATTATCTTCCTTTCAGAATTACTTTTCTATGCTTGAAGCTAGATTGAATACAGAGTCTAATACTTTATTTTGAAACTGTATCTCTGTGTCTGAAGATGGATTAGTTGAAGAATGATGCTTCACCCTTAGAATTACCTTTCCGCACTTAGAGATGGATTGGCTGCAAAGTGTAATGGAAGTGAATGGATGGAGGTGATTAAGCTATAAGGAAAAATGAAGTGGCTATGGATCTGATGGAGAATTTATGATGACCTTGTGGTGAGATATGGAATGTTGGATAAGGGATATGGCTAATCAATTCAAATGATAGGTTGTTTAGGAAACACATGATTATACACATTGTATCTATTTCATGTTTTAACTTTTTGCTATTAAAATAATTTTCACAATTTACCTCAGAATTTTGACCTTGTTAATTGCCGTGCTTGATGTTGTTCCTTTGGTCCTCTTTGAGCATGTTGGTCTTCAAAACGGAATCCTTCAATTCCCTGTAATCATCATCTCTTTGTAGGCTGTACAATTGAGTCAGAATTGCTGAATAAGATGTGGCTGCAACATGCAATCTGTAAAAAGAAATGATGTATGAATATGGAAGATGGATGTGAAATGTAATGGAGTGAAAGTGGAATGGACTTGTGAAATGAAATGAAAATGGCGTGAGATGGAGTGAAAGTGGAGTGAGATGGAGTGGAATTGTAGAATGAAATGAATTTTGCAATTTCTCTCAAATGGTACATCAGAATTCCCTGAAATTTTCTGAGGTTGTTACCAATATTATTATGCATCTTCCGACGAAAAATCTCTGCCATTGGTTACACGGATCTCCCGGAAAATGAGAAATGGTTGTAGGTGAAAGTGGCCAATTTCTTGAAAAATACACACTGAAATTTTCTGAAATTTTCTGTGTTTATTCACCCTACCTCAATGCATTTACCATAAAAATTTCAGGACCAACGGATGCACGGTTTGAAAGTTATGATAAAATCAATTTCTGCCCTGTTTCACCCTTCATTTTGCCCAATGTTGCAACAAAAAAAGTACGCCACAGACTCATTTTAAGGCCAAATTGAGTGATTCCAAAGGGAAAATGTGTATTTTTACCTTTTCCACTGCTACATGCTTTCAGAATTTCATTTTGATGAAGAAAAGGCGTTGTTGTGCAAAAATACTCAAATTTGTCCTATTCTGTCCATAATGCTGAAAATTGAAAATCTGCCTGAAAAACCCTTCTGAAATGCCCTTAAAAATTACTTTTTTCCAAATTCTGTCCACGCATTACTCAATTTATCATATTTTGAGAAAACCCAGAAGCTCAAAATTTTTTATTTCTGCTCCAATCTCTCGCAACGTTTGCACCAAAACTGCCGTTTGGAAAAAGTTGCAAAAAAAACAAAAATAGGCTGCTACAGCAATGGCTGCAGAAACTGCCACTTTCTGCAGCTGTTATTGAATTGAAAAAAAGATGAACATGCTGCTACAAGAAACTAATAAAATGTACTACTGCAAGTTGTTGTTGATTCCATAAAACCATTAGTCTTCATCAAAGCTAACATTCATGGTACAATTCTTACCATGCGAATAAATGTGTCGAAGTCGAGCATGGGAAGAAATCATTGGATTACCGATCAATAATGAAAATCGTTAACCAATGCAAGACAACTCACCGATAATGTAAATGAGTGTCAAGGTACCTTAGTGCATCTTGACAGGGACGAATGAATGTGTCGAAGTTGAGTCGCCTGCAAGATTTGACAATCAAGAGACATTGTTGTATTCCCATTGTTATCAACGAGGAGGCTTGCCATTGATGAATGCAAGCTCCAAGGCACTTCAAATAATCTCTAATCTTGATCCCAGATAAAGTTTTGAGGTCGATGGGACAAGATCTGTTGGAAGGTGGACCTTAAGGAATTCCACATCATCCAACTCGAGCATAGAACCAAGAATGATTTGAAGAACCATGAAAGATTGAAACCATCATGAAATTGCAGAATTTATTGTGAACTTTGCTCTCCAGTTGCCTGGTTTTCAAGCAAAGCTCATGTCCAACTGCGCCAGCAAGCTGGTTTTCACAATAGGACTTATTTTTCTCTTTACTCTTATTTTTCTTTTTTCTTTTTTCCTTTTTTTTTCTCTTTTTTTTTTATGTCCTACTCTACTTGAAAAAGAAAATCTTGTTCAAGTATATGAGTACTTCCAATGGAACCATGTTTGTAACAAGATGATAGATAAACTCATATGCAGGTTTGAAATATACTCTTTGATATGTACCAGTATATGAGATGCCAACTGTCTTGATTTAGATGATGTCAGAAGATATTGAATAATTGAGCATTGGAATCCGATGACTGAATTGAACCAAGATTCAATGTAATCTTGTCTTCCTTGTCTTTCCTCTATCATGAAATGCAAGTCTTCGGAGATGTGATCTTCATTCGTAGAATTTGGTGATAGGCATGCATGAGACTTTTCAATCTCTGGTTCCAATATCTTCTCTCTATCAATAGACATCCATGATTCTTGGACCTCATCTGAGTCTTCTTCTGCTGGTTGTTGTTCTTCAATGACAGCTGGTGAATCATTTTGCAATACCTCAGATTTGTAAGTTGATTGAGGTGTTTTATTGTTGAGGATATGAAATGGTTGTGGAGGTAGTGGAGTGGGGAATCTTTGGGGTGCTTGTGTGGATGATAATGGGAAAGGTTGAATTGAGGTAAAATAAGGGTGATATTGATGTTGTAGTGGAGATAAATGGTATGGATAACATTGATCATGGTATTGAGGATAGAGAGGGAAAGATTGAGGATATGGTGGATTTCCTTTATAGGGCCTTTGCCAACTTTGTTTCCAAGATTGGTTTTGAGGTTGGGATTGATATGGCCAAGGTTTCCAAGGTTGGTTTTGAAGTTGGGATTGAGATGGCAAAGGTTTCCAAGGTTGGTTTTGAGGTTGGGATTGAGATGGCCAAGGTTTCCAAGGCAAGGGTGTTCTCCAATTACCTTGAGGTTGTTGTGCATAACCTTGAAACTGTGCATAAGGATATTGCATCATATTGGGTTGATGAGGCTGCCATAGTCCTCTTGGAGCTACATAAAAAAGTTGCTCTTGTGCTTGATTTGCTCCATTATCCTTCTGGTAAATTTCCTTCAACCCTGGTAATGATGGGCAATCTTCAGTAGTATGTGATCCTGCACAAATTTTACACATTTTAATGTTATCAAGTGGACATTCATGCAAAGTATGTTTCTTTATACATTTAGGGCAAAATATAAATGAAGCAAATTTTTGCTTGTTTTGCATTCTTAGCATGTTAGTTTGCTCATTTAAATTGCCAAGAATGTTTAGCAAATTGTTAGATTCAGTTTGACTTACCAAACCTGATGCTGACTTACTTACTTTTGCCATAAATGGATCTTGAGGGGACCTTACACACTTTGCTTTTCCTCTTGATATGTTCTTGCATAGTTCACAAATTTCTTGAAATGGCAATTGATAGACATCTCCTTTTCCCACAAGATTAAGAAGATCAATCCATTCATCCTTTATAGAATTTAGTAGGAGAGTTTTTAATGCATCTGATCCTAAATTATACAATTTAGATCTTTTGATATTATAAGTAAATCTCTCCACTAAATCTTCTAGGCTTTCATCCTCTTTTTGGTTCATCTTAAAGACTTCATTTCTAAGGTCATGGTGCATGCAATAACCTTTATATTTTTCCAAAATAACTCTTTTCATATCATCCCATGTCCTTATAGAATTTGTTCCTAAAGTCATGAACCATCTAAGAGCTCTATCCTTCAATGTTGCCGGAAACAAATTCAATTTTTGCATGTGCAATGAGTAGCCATAAGATCTACAAATTATTTCAAATTAAAAAGTAAAGGTTTCCAGGTCTTCTGATCTCATACCTTTGAAGTTAGGAAGCATAGATGGATGGATGTTCTTCATTTGAATGTTGATATCAGTTTCTTGAATGGGAAATCCAAAAGGATCTTCCTCATTGTCATCATCTCCATCCATTTCTTCAACCTGCTTTTTCACCTCTTCTTCTACCTGCAAAAATATGAATTCATGATGTGGATGTGTGGCTCTTATTGCACCACATGATATATCTGATCCTAAATTATGCAATTTAGATCTTTTGATATTATAAGTAAATCTCTCCACTAAATCTTCTAGGCTTTCATCCTCTTTTTGGTTCATCTTAAAGACTTCATTTCTAAGGTCATGGTACATGCAATAACCTTTATATTTTTCCAAAAATACTCTTTTCATATCATCCCATGTCCTTATAGAATTTGTTCCTAAAGTCATGAACCATCTAAGAGCTCTATCCTTCAATGTTGCTGGAAACAAATTCAATTTTTGCATGTGCAATGAGTAGCCACAAGATCTACAAATTATTTCAAATTCAAAAAGAAAGGTTTCCGGGTCTTCTGATCTCATACCTTTGAAGTTAGGAAGTACAGATGGATGGATGTTCTTCATTTGAATGTTGATATCAGTTTCTTGAATAGGAAATCCAAAAGGATCTTCCTCATTGTCATCATCTCCATCCATTTCTTCAACCTCCTTTGTCACCTCTTCTTCTACCTGCAAATATGAATTCATGATGTGGATGTGTGGCTCTTACTCCACCACATGATATAGTGGGTGTGGTAGGTGATTGAAGTTTTTTTTTTTTTTTTGTTTTTTTTTTTTTTGTGGATGTAGGAAATCAGGATACCTAGTTACACTTCCCCGGCAACGGCGCCAAAATGTTTGGTCTCAATCTAGTCTCCTAAATTGAACTCATTTAATTGTCAACCAGGGTCAGTAAACTGCTGAAGTGTGGTGCACTATATGTGCCTAAGTAACCTCTTCCTACTTCGTTGTGTTTAGTGTTTTCTGATGTTTTTTGGTTTTATGGTTTTATTTTGAAAAGGAAAAGAACTAAGTGCTAAATGAAGGAAAACTATTGGTCAAAACAGAGTGAAGCCTAAACTATGATGGTAAACAAATGCAAATGCTGAAACAGAATCAAACCTAAACTATGACTAGCAAACAACAAATACAAAGCTTGATAATGACTCTATGGCAAAGAAACAAATCACAACATGAACTTGAAATGAACCTGAGAAAATGAACAAGCTAAGTGTAAATGAAATTTTCTCCTAAATAAACAATCAACTCACAATGTTACAAAAATCTAAATTATCCTATGATGCTGAAGTTATTCTATTCTGCAACTTGATTTATCACTACTAAGCCTTATTCAGAAATTTAGAGATTTTCTAGAATAATGTTTGGGAAAAAGGCTATTGGTGAATTCATAAAAGATTTGCAGGATAATCAAAGCCTTAAACTAATATGACTAACCTCTGTTCATGTGATGATATATCAATATAGATTCAGAACAAAAGTAAGTTTTGTAAATAATGAAGGCTGTGAGTTTTAATGTTAACAGTTATTACTACTTAAAATGCAATGGATAACACTAGGTGAGAGTGCAATCTATCAATCTGAAAATACAGTGACTACCACTAAGCTAGGATGCTGTTAATCTATCTTGAAACAAAATGAATTAAAACTTAACTAAAGAAAGTCATTATCAAACTGAAAATGAAATAACAAAACTGAACCACATGCATTCTAACTCCGGAGTATTCTATTGAAATTGACATGCCATTAATCTATGAAATTACACAGTCCATCTTGTTCATCATGAATAATATGTTGGAAAAGTTTATTAGAACAATTCTGGTTGTATAACTCAATGCAATTGAAACACAAACGTAAGACTGAAAGTAAATACTCATCTAAACTGTGAAAACAGAGCTAAAATACTTATCTAAATAGTGAAAACGAAGCCACTCAGGAGGTAGGGGCCCTCCACCACCTGGTAGCACGCAATCTAACTCAATACGTTCACAGAAATGCTGTTTCTTTCATTAAAGGAGAAAAATACTGAAAAACAGAGTATTCACGGTTGGCAGCAAAAGCCAAAATCTAACTAAGATCTAACCAGCGTTTCTTGGTCTCCCAAGTCATATTTATAATAAAATTACATAACAGAACTTGAGATAATGAAGGATTATTGTCTTTCCCATTCCTATTTGAATTAAAACTCTTATTGAAGGCTGCGTACTTTTGCTGTAGACAGCTGGACTGAGACAGTCCTAATAGAAGTCTGCTTCCTTAAATATGTTCCCACGTATCAAAACCATACACAGAATTCGTTTCTTCCTTCATGGTGAGCAACAAACCATGTAGACATGACGTGGAATATGCCCATATGCGGTTTTTCTTGAGACGACACCTGGAACCCACTCAAACTGTAAAACAGCTGCGGAATGCGGGATCAGCTACGGAATGTGCGGTCAGCTACGGAATGCCTGTATTCTGTAGCTATTTTGCAGAAAATTGTTAAAATAGCAAAAATCATGAAAATACAATATGTTAATCAATTGCATGTAACCTTTAAGCAATCCTAATCATTCTTCATTGATTTTAGGCTTATGAAGTGATAAAAGAATGATGAAATGAGGTAGAGTGGAATGAAAGAAAGCACAATTTTGAGGCTCAACACTAATCTCACCAATTTCTCCATCTTGATGACTTTTGAGACACCCTTGAGGTTGTTCGCAAAATAGAGGCCGCTCGTAGTGGATCCTATGATCCTCTACTTGTGAGTTCTACTTCAGGAGAACAAGAGGAAATTTCTTCAACCATTGTGATACCTCCGCCCCGATGTCGAGGTGACGAAACCTTCAGCCACTATCCTTTATCTATCATCATCCATGAGATCCATGGTGGAATAGCCCTTCGGATCATCCCCTTTTGTTTCGACTGAACCTCCTTCGACGACCACCCTGGGCTCAACATCGTTAGATGTTTCCTCTACTAGCTCTTCATCTACCCTCTGTAGCGATGCATATGTGAACCATATCTCTCATGATGATGCGTCAGGTAGCCCCATTGTGTACTTTGGTATTTCTTCTGTCATTCCTCCCATATTCCATTATGATGAAGACATTATGGAAGCAATGAAAACCCCTAACTTTCCATAGGATGATATGCACCACCGTGCGTACTTCCTTCTACAGCAGTCCCATGACCAATATATTGTGGATTCTAAATAATTTATCCCTTATGAGGTCAATTGGTTTAGAAATCCCATTCCTGCAAAATATTTTTTCAAAGAAGGAAATATGACCAATATCTCTCCTACCATTAAAATTAAAATTTCCGATAAACCACGGGTAGAAGAAAGCATTACCTTGGGGGTACATTACACCCAAGAAGAAATTGAGGCCTACACTAAGTTATTTAAGGAATTTCGTGATGTTTTTGCCTGGTCCTATTCAGAGATGCCTAGAATTGATACTACCATTTTCGAACACCATATCGATACATGGCCCGATGCCAATACTGTCCAGCAAAATTTGAGACCCATGAATCCTTCCATACGAGAGGCTATCAAAGCCGAAATCGATAATATCAAGCAGGATAATTTTATCTATCCCATTGAATACACCACTTGGGTTTCCAACCTGGTTCCCATTCTCAAAAAATAAGGCACCATCTGTGTCTGCACTGAGTTTCGTGACTTAAACAAAGCTTGTCCCAAAGACAACTTCTCCACATCATTTATTGACCAAATCGTCTATAAGTGTGTGGGGCATGAGGTTCTATCCTTTATGGATGGTTTCTCCAGGTACAACCAGATTGTTATCTGTCATGCTGATTATTTAAAAATTGCATTCATTAGTTTGTGGGGAAAATTTTCTTATAGGGTAATGTCTTTTTGTCTAAAGAAGGTTGGAGCCACCTTCCAGAGGCCCATGCCATACTGTTTCCATAATTTGGCTCATATTATCCTTGCCTACCTTGACAACCTCACTGCTTGTTCCAAGAATTAGGCACAACAAATTCATGATTTGCATACTTTATTTCTCCAAAGTCGCAGGTATAATATCCACATCAACCCATTGAAGTGTATCTTTTGCATCCCCATCGGTCGTCTATTGGGCTTAATTTCATCCAAATATGGTATAATGCTTGATCCCCTCAAATTTCAAGCCATCCTTAAACTTCTTATTCCTCGTACATTGCACCAGTTACAAAGCCTCCAAGGTAAAGCCAACTTTCTTTGTCGGTTCTGTTGGAAATATGATGCAATATGTTGTCCTTGATGGAAACCCACTTGATGAATTTGTCCTTGATGGAAACCTACTTTGATAGCAACCTGTTTGTTAAATATGTAAAAATTATGTTTCTATAGGTTAGTTCAGATGTGACAAAGAAAGGAATTCCAGTAAGTGCCAGAGAAATGAAACAAGAAATATTTCCCAATGTATCCATAGGTTTGATGAAGGCAACCCACATATGGAGGCAATGTCTACGCTACTTTTATGAAGGAAACCCGTGTATACATACATAATTAGTATACATGTAGTTTTTATGAAGAAAATTCATGTATGCCTTTTGCGCTCTAAAATTATGATACCAAGGGGAATTACCATGGTATTATCCCATGGTATTGAGCATTGTGTTGTCTATTTGATTCTGTCCAAGAATATCATCGAAACTTGTGTGGTTTTGGCTCATGATATTCGTAAAGGCTAAAACTATATAAGGAGAAGAAGATCATAGTGCAAATGTGTGCATGTGTCTGGGTATTGAATTAATACTTCACTCTGAATTATATCTGCATGGAATGGGTTACAGTTTATTGATAGATATGAAAAAAAAAAATTCACCTATGAATAGAATGATGGATCATGATTTCTAGACCTGAAATGACCATGTATTTCTTAGATCTATTTATGAAATGTTTAGATCTGTGATCTGGTGAATGTTTGCTAAAGAAAAGGGTAAGATCTGAGATGATTATTTATTCTGAAGAATTTCACAGTCCTAAAATAGTTGCAGATCTATATGCAGGTTTGTCTCTGTAAAAACGCGTATATACACGGGTTCAATTAAGAAAAAGCACGTATGGAACTTAGGGTTTTCTGAAGCTTATTGCATAGATTTTATTTTTATTGCTGCTATATTTATGCTATTGGTCAATGAAGTCTTCATGTAGATCTAGGTTGTTTGAATGTTGTATATTCTGCTACGTTGATTATGTACAAATTTTATCAATGAGTGAGTAAATATTTTTATGATGATTGAATGATAAAGGGTTATAAAATACTAAAAATATATCTAACTGAAAGGCTCAAATCTGGATCTGAGACTGACCATATTCTAAAAATAGTATTCATAGATCTATATGTAGGTTGGTGTTAATGAAAGCACGTATATACATAGGTTCATTTCAGAAAAAGTGCGTATGGAATCTAGGGTTTTAGCTGAAGTATGCAGAAAGGAATTTCTGATTTGTTTTGTTGTATTACTGTTGTCTGTAAATGATGTCTTCATACATATCTGGGTTGTTTGAACATTGATTATGCTGCTAGTTGACTATGATTAAAGATCAGTGGTTGGTTGGTTTATTGATGATTCAAAGAATGAATTGATGGGGTTATAAGTTTCAGTTTGATGAATGTTATTTAAGCTTAAATGTGTGGAGTGAGTTCCGTCTGAACATCTGATGAAAAGAGGCCTACAAGTTGTGTTGTGTTGAAGCTATTTGGATCCAGTGTGAAAATTTATGAAACATGGTCTGCATTGGTTTTGAGGGTTGAAGCCTTCAGTAGGGAAGTAGAAGCTTCCTGCTAGTAGAAGCTGGTGTTCTTATCAGGGGGTTGAAGATCCCTTCCAGTGGTAGCTGGTAAATGAGATCAAGGGTTGGAGCTCCCTTCTAGTAGAATTTGGAGAAGGAGAGAAGGTTGCAGCCTTCTGCAGGTGGGTGCATGTGTGTTGGTATGAGTCTGCACCAGTACAATATTGTAAGTAGTTTTCTTTATACTAAATATTGAAGACAGAGAGGACAACATCGGTGGTTTTCTCCCGAATTGGGTTTCCACCTTAAATCCTGGTGTTCATATGTGTTTCTTATGTGTCATGATTTATTTTTTTCTTACTGCACATGCCTACTGCTTACTAAACATCTGATGAATGAATGATGCATCGATCTAAGTAAATAATTTTTTGCATAATAAAGATCTCTAGACATACACAAGTTTGCTTAAAGATAGTCGCGTGTATATGCTAGTTGGGTTCATTAAAGTCATGTATAGAAATCAGTAAAGAAAAATTAAAAGTTTATAGTGAGTTATAAATATTGATTCACCCCTCCCCCCCCCCCCTCTTAGTATTTTTCCCAACAATTGGTATCAAAGCAGGTCCTTCTATAGAAGCTTGATCACTTGAAGGAGATCCGTCTTAATGGGAAGGATGCAAAAGAAAACAGCTACCTAAAGGAAGAAGATATCTCAGAAAATGAAGAAGATGAAATAGGTATTGATTGTTGTTCTTGTGATTCACTTCCTTGTGCATGCAATGTTGAAGACAGTGAATACGAAAGTAAAAGTAATGTTATGGATCTAGAAGTAGAAATTGCTAATCTCAAGAATGAAGTTGAAGATCAAAAGATTATATTTAATGAAAGGGAATGTATCTTCAAAGATATGATTTCTAGATTGAATGATCAATTACAAGAAAGAAATTCAATTGAGAAACTAAACAAAGAACATATAGATCAATGACAAAAGCTGCAGAATAAAGTATCCAATCACAGTGAAGGACTTGAAGCAGAAATAATCTCTCTCAAAGAAAATCTGGAAAAATCAAATATGAAGAATGAAGAACTCCTACAAACATTTGAAGAACAAGAAAATGGGTTGAAAGAAGAGATTCTAAAATTGAATGAACAAGTAGAAGAAGGAAGAAGGGTTGAAGAAAGTATGAAGAAGCAATTCCAAAGATTGGAGGTTGAGGTAAACATTTTAAAAGGTAAATTAGAGGAAAAGGATAAACACTTGAGGTTTCAAGATAATACTAAGATTCTGGATAATATTCTTAGTAGTCAAATGTCTCCTTCTATTAAATTTGGTCTTGGTTTTCATGAAACTGTTAAAGGATAATCTAGTTCACAAGAAAGTGCTAAAGATTCAAAGGATATCAATGCAAAACCTGAAGTGTTGAAAGAGACAAAAGGTCAACCGACAATCATGAATTCTCAAAGGAAATCATTCGCTCCTAACTATAGAAGTAACAATATATTTTATCCTTTGATCAATAATGTTGAATGCTTTATATGTCATAATTATGGGCATGTTGTAGCCAATTGCAGAAGTAGATTGTTTAAGTCGTAGAAAAATATACTCTACACAGAAAGGTCGACAACTCCCAGGTACTCAGGTTTCTTTAAAGGTTATTTTTTTTCATGCAACCAATTTGGACATAAGGCTATCTATTGCAATATAAGGAACACCAGGAAAAGTTATTATGATACCTTTGCTCCCTTTTCTGGTCACATAGGATGTTATGCTTGTAACATGTTTGGGCATGTAGAAAAGGAATGCAGGAACATATCAATGAATCATCAAAGACAACGTGAAAGTCAAAAAAATGATATCATAAGAAAAAATAAAGTTGGATTCACCAAATTTTATGTTGACAATCATAAAGAACAAAAGATAAGATGTGGTCTTGCTCTCTATGCAATTAAATACAAGGATGAATGGTACATCGACAGTGGATGTTCTCATCACATGACTGGTGATAAGAGTAAGATGGAGTATCTTAAGAAAAATCAATATGGTAAGGTTATTCTTTCAAATGATGCTCCAACAAATATTTTGGGAAAAGGTAGATCCATAATTAACAAAAGTAGAAGGGAAGTTAACACCTTATTAGTTCAAGGCCTAAAACAAAAATTATTAATTGTAGGTCAAATGGAAGATAAAGGAAATATAATTGTGTTCACTTCAACCAAATGCAAGGTTATGGATGAAGAAACTAGAGAAGTCATAGCAAGGGGATAAATAAATGCTGATAAATTATATGTTTTTAAAGATCTAACCTCTCGCATATGTGAGGAGGATTCAGATTCGGACTGAAAGAATTCAATGCCCATTGCAGTCCATCATTCTTGAAATAATAATGTTATCTTCAACTGCAATGTGTAAAGGATGATTTGGTAATTCTGGTTATTTATATTTCTGACAGTGCATCTGATGTGACAACAAAAGACAAGTACAGAATGTATAAGTCCAAGGGGAGATGGATTTGTGAAATTTTCTGTATTTTACTTTCTATACGTGGGTTTCATAAAATAAAGCCGCATATACACACGAGTTTCGTTGGAGACAGTTGCGTATGTTTTTCTCTGACAAGAAAAATAGTGAGTCGAACTCATGGTTATAGTTTGTTGATATGATATCGTCAGTCTTGACTATGAATAGGCAGGACAGGTTCAAGGGGAGCATTAACCTAACTACTAATGTTGCATTGTTGGCATTGTGTTTTCCTTAATTCTTGTGATGCTCATGTTCGAATGATGTTTTCATGATACATGAATTTCTTATGATGAGATTATGGATGAGCCCTGATCACTTTTTGCAGAAGAGTATCTTTATTTTCACACGTGGATTTGATGCAAGTCTAATGATTCTGATATAAGCACAGAACATGCAGAGTTTGTTGCTGATGACTTTTGTCATGAATGAGGCCTATTGTACTTGACACATGTTGCATCATGATTATGAAATAAATATAAATCATGAAGACCTTGGTGATAAAAATTCACCTCGATGATTGCTTGATACATATTGACTATTGATGAAGTTGTTCTGGTATGATAATTATCCTTGGCAAGAATATGATGTTGTTGTAAAGATCCTGAATGCTTGGTTACTGATGTGCTTATTCTACAACTGTTGAAGACATGGCTACATTGTCTTATATTTCTTCTCTCATATATTTTTGATACAATTCTATGGTATTTTCCCATTCTATATGATGCCTCTCTACTCTATTCTATCTTATCATGATTCCCACATATATTTCTACAAAGGGGAAATGACAAGTTCATCTTGATGAAGACAAGAGATTGAATTGATGACCGATTTCTATAGAAATATACTATATAGACCCAATCACAGGTTGATGATATTGAACTTTACACATGTTTTTTATTAACATACATGGTTTGGCGCTGATGGGTACTATTATCACCCAAACAAAATTTCAAAAATTCATTGTGTCAAGTTTGTTTTTGGTCATGGTTCAAAATTGAGTTTAGAAGTCAAATTAGGATTTGATCAAGGCTAGGTTAGACTTTTATAAGCTCAAAGCCCATACTTAAGTTCAAATAAAGTCTTTGTTAAGGTCCATTCATTGTAAAATATCCATCATTTTCATTTGTGGGTCATTTCCTAAGTTTTTGGGTCAAATCTGTGCAATTAGCCAAGAAACCTCATTTTGGTAGTGCCACTAGTTCAAAAAAGTTGATTTGCGCTAAAAAATTCTTAATACTTTTGTAGCGCAAACTGGGAAAAATACACTTTCAGCACTATGAAAGCATGGTTTCTAAACTATCTTGTAATTTGAGTTGAAATTTGTCAGAATCCATTGGGAAATGGTAGGTTAGTGGCATGATGGGTCAGTTAATGATGAGATTCAATGTAATTACCCATGTTGTAGTCATCATTGTCATGATAGGGTATGAATGAGGCACAATTCAGTTATGAGATGACATTTCAAATTCAAAATCTTGCTTAATTGGTCATTCTCGTTTCCTTTGCCTCCATTCGAGTGTCTAAATTTTGAAGTGTCAAGCCAAACCTGTGGCTGTTCCATACAATTTTTCTTCATATTAATCAAGCAATGATGATATAAACTAATCAAGCGAGGCTGCTGTTTCACATATTCAAGCGAGGCTGATCCAATTTATCAAGCGAGGCTAATAGGTTTTCCGTGAAGCATGGCAGAGTAAAATAAAGCCGAAAGAGGAGGACATTGCTTGAGACATGAGCTTGAAGATATGAAGGTCATAATTAAAGACCCAGTGGTGATGAAGGCATTCAGAAGAGTAGGTTGTCTTCGGTTTTATGAAAATTTGCAGGGGTGCCACACACAGGTTTCCAAAGAATTTTCCTTGAACTTCAATGGAACAACTACCAAGGTTGGGATTCTAAGTGTGTCAATTTCACCAAAGGTTATTGTTACTATGACAGAGATAGCAAGGGGTCAAGAAACTGGGTTTAAAGGTTACAAATTTTATTTGGAGCCATGAAAAGAGTTTATGAAACCTGAGTATGCAGATATGGACCTCAATAACACTATCCCTAGAAGCTACATCAAAGACACTTATGCAAAGTTGTTGTTCAACATTCAGAGGTATTTTACATGCGAAGGCAGATATCATAAGGTTTACACATATCATTTCAGGATTATTTTGCATTTCACTGGTAGGATTTCACTTGATTTTCCCTTTTATTTGCATAGGAGTCTTGCAAAAATGGCTGATAAAGTACAAGCCAAATCTGAAGGTTGTGAAACATCTTTGTTTCATCATGGTTTGATGAAGTTATTGATTTTGAATGAGATTCAAAAGATAGGCAAGGATTGGTCATCCTTTTTTTTATAAATGGTTTTGAGTTGGAAACCTTAACTCCTACTAGAAACCCTAAAACTAAAGGAAATCCATCATCACCAGTAGCAAAGTCTAGTCAACCTGTGGTTTCAAAACCAAATTAATTTGCAAAACTGAAGCCAAGGAAACAAGTTGAGAAAATGATAGAGAACACAAAAGTGCTTGATGCTTCAACTCCATCACCTGCAAAACACAGGTCAAAAATTGTCAAAGAGGCAAAAGAGAGACAAGATGTCAGCAAGCAGGAAATCAAAAGAGTAACAAGAAGCCAAGTAGTGGTATTAAAGGGAAAAACAGTTGCTACAGATACAAAGGATAGCCCAGTGATAAAGGGAAACTCAGATGACATCCTGCATGCAATTGACATAGAGGAGACACCCATTGTTGAAGTTGAGCTCATTGGTGTAGATGAGCATAAATAGAAAAAGGCTAAGTCTATAAAGAAGCTTGAGTTTGAGGGGTGAAATGCAAAATTTTCTCATCTTTCACAAGGAACCCCAAAATTAGATACAAAAGTAAGAAACTTAGTGAAAGAAACAAGGAAGTTCAAGAACATATTGAGATAGCTAAAGCCCTTGAAGAAGTTGTTGATTTATCAACACCTGCAGTGAAGCATACAACCAACAGAGAAAATAAGGGAAAAGAAGAAATGACAGGGTTTAAACATCTTGAGGAGAATTTGAGGTTGGAAAATGAAGAAATTTATTTGATGAGAAAGAGGGCTAGAAAGCACAGTATTGAGAAAGCAGAGTTGAAAAGAATGAAGGCACTGCGGGAAGCTAAAACTAGTGCTATTTCTGAAACTCCAAGCAGTGCAGAGCAGTTTTTCACATGGACAGTTCCAGCCATCAAGGAAGCTAAATTTGTTAGACTAATAAATACTCACTTGAGAGCTAAAAAAAGGAGGCTTAAAGATCAAGTGGATTACTTGGAGCACCAACTGAAATTGACTCAAGAGTTAAAGAACAAAGGTGTTAAAATGACAATCATTAAAGAGTCAAAAGCTAAATTAAGTGAAAATGAAGAAAGGACCTCATGAATGCTAAAATGACTGTGTTTTCAGTTCATATGGATTTTTGATATGATGGAATCATTTTTATTTTGAGTTTTGATACATTTGCAATTTTCATTTTGGAAAATTTTGGACAAAACTGCTCACTCAGTAGTTTCGTAGCTCAGACAGTGTAAAAGGGGAGAAAAGCGCTACAGAATTGTTGTAGCATCTTTTCTTTCCCTTTTTCATCAAATTTTGGGGGGTAAAAACATGAATAAAGAACTAAAAGTGCTGAGGAGGATGTATTTAGAGATAATGAAGTTAGTTTTCGAGGAAATATGTCAAGATTTTGAAGAAAAAGGGGTAAAAGAGCAGTGCTACGAAACTGTGTTGTTTTCATAGCACAATCTATTACAGCCCATTTGAACAGTTTGGAGATGATTTTCGATAGCTGGAGCTTAAGGAGGAGGTTTTGCATGTGTTAATGAAATTTCTAATAGCTAAGGAGCTCGAAATAATGAGTTCATGGTGGTTAGAATGTTCGAAGAGTGCAAAGGACCCTATGCCTAGAAAATAAGGGAGTTTTTCCTACTTTGATGGAGGTTAGCATTATGGTCATAAAGATATGAAGCATGTCATATAAATTCGACCATGTGTGAATCCACTTGTAAAATGATGTAATTTAGTTTAGATAAGGTTTTTATGGATAGAGATAAGGAGTTTGAATCCTATTTGTAATAGGACTGTTTAGTAGATTAGTTGTCTTTTTGTAATAAATACCATGTCATATGGTTATGCAAGGTGTCAAGAGTCAGGAATTTGATGTATTTAGCACAAGTTTAGATTATCTCATGTTGTAAATGGTCTATAAAGGATCAAGAAGTTGAAAATACCAGGGTTGGACATTTTTAGCAAAAAACTGTGGTTATTGTAATTGACTGGTTTTCAGCTAATAAAGAGATTTATATTTAGCCAACTTGGGATTCAGAAGGATTTATAGTGTTTTCTTGTTCTAATTGCATCTTTTATTATCTTGTTGTAGTGGTGTTTGTCTATGTTACTCAGAATTCATCTTTGATGCTCTGACTTCCTATATGGATAAACTGACTGTGTTTCTTACAGTTTCACATGTGTATTTCTTGACTAGAACTATGATATGCCTCAACTTCCATGTTAAGTAGGTTTATTGGTTTATCGAAACTGTTTTGAATCCGTAAGCCCAATGTGTACTTGCTGATGTGATTTTAAACCTACATTTATCATCTATCTGATTATTACCCCACATAGAGCTATCCATCTATATTTTTATCAAAAATCATTAACCCTTTGAGAGAGCCCTCGCAGGTTGAGGAGGGTAAGCCTCAATCAAAAGATTGGTTTGAAATATTTACATAAGATTGATTTTATTAGCAGTCTATCAGGTCCAATTTTGTGATAATAGGTACACCTATGGTTATGGTTTTCAAGATACATTTTCTTATTTGATTATCTACTTGATGAAGATGTTTTGATGAATTGGTTAAGGTGATCAGGATGCACAAGTTTAGGGGGGGAATTTTCCTTGTTGAAGAGGCTACATTATGATTGGTAGCTGTGTTATGATCTCTTGTTTGAGATTATTTGGTTTTGGTTATAAAAAGTCATATCTGTAATTTTCTAAAAATGTCATGTTGAGACCTATGATGTCAAATTGTTATATTCATTCATGTAAGGGCTTGCTCAAATTTGTAAACCCACTTGGTTGGGTAGTTGATTCAAATATGTAGTTCCACTTGGTTGGATCATTGATGTAAGTATGAGTCCTTGGTGATAGGAAAGGTCATACTCGGTTGAATTATAGAGTCATGTACTTCATTGAAAAATGTGTCTAAAGATTCAGCATGAAATCAGGCGGAGTATGGTCAATATAGTGCACATGAGATCTGCAGAGCTCTTCTTTATACAAGGAAAGAGAAACCATGTTTTGGTTTTGATCTGTAATATTCCCAAATGGAAAAACTCAACAATACTTGCATAAAAAATGCATTTTTCAGAAATATATGTTATAAAAATAAAAATCAACCCTTGGATCCATTATATCTCACATCATAACACCTAAATACAAGAGGATATCAGAAACAAATCATATTAGGTGAGATAAACAAGCCTCCCACACCTAGTATAGCCCAAAAACAATGAAACCCCAAAACTACTGCAACACAAAATTACTGCATAAAGTGGCATCGTAGTCTAATGAGGGTTTCTACTAAGAAATTATAGAGACAAATAGATTTTCTCATATATTAATCAATAATGCTCAAAAACTAAGACCTAGTCTTCTTTATACAAATCCAAAAGAACCGGGGAAGGGCTTCTAGGAATACACCCAAAATACAAATGGTGATCTATAGCCCAAGGACTGAAGAGTCACTGAAAAATGAAGCACATGAATATAGGAGGCTGAAATAATATAGATCTGATGCAGATCCACTCAATGGTCTCCTCCAATGAAAGGCTGAACCCTTCAATTAGAGGAAAACATCAAACAGAGCCACAAGATCCATACCTGAAATGCAATTCCATATTGAAATTACATTGTAGGTGATGGAAATAGATTGGGTTGATGCCAAAGGTATGAAATGTGCTAAAAAACCCTTCAAACTAATCTCCCAAGAGAAGGAATCCTTCCTCCTATGAAAAACTATCTCAAAAAGTGGGTTTCTCAACCCTCCACTGCAACACCCTGCAACACAACACAATATTCTGCAGAAAATGCACTGTAGCTGAAGACTGAAGCTTGGAAAAAATTTCAGATATGTGAAATGATATATTAGTACTCTCCCAAGAAGCCTCTCAAGGAAAGAGATGGAATTCCTAAACAGCAAAACCTTGTGCTAAACAACACCAACAATCTTAGCTAAACAGCTGAAGAGAGAAAAAGTTTAAATAAACTTATCAAAATATAATTCATAAGCTAACCCCATATGGCTTCCATCCTCTTCCTTATAAAAAATGTGAGCCTTCTCACCTTGGGTCCCACTCATTAGGGTTTCCACCATTACACAATCAATCTCCCTCCAAAGCTGCGATGTCCCATCATTAAAGCCACTCCTCCATAACAACGTTGTTTGATTTGGTCAAAGTTGACCTCTTCAACCTACTCCAACCCATTTTCACACCTAAGGGTCTTCAATCCAACTTTTATTTAACTATATAAGCTAATCCACATTCACACTGGCTATCTCAATTGATGGTTCACTCCCTCCATTCCATCTCTATTGACTTGGTCAAACTTGACCTTGTCTTCATGCATTAGCCCTTGTTCACATATGAGGGTGTTCTATCCAGCTCTGAATATGATCCATTTTTACATTAAGAGGGATTTTATTTCTACAAAAAGGATCTATGGGCCTCCTTACCCATTTATTCACCTATCCATAGGTTAAGATCAAAATTAATATTCCTATCAGCTGCATGCTAAGTTAGGAATATTACAGTCCTCCCCTCCCAAATGTTGCTTGTCCTCAAGAAATTGTAAGGATAGAACTGAAGAGCCTCTTCTCCTCCTCCTACAGCATCCTCATATGATAAACTCCTCCAAGGAACAAGATGTTGTCGCATCAATACATCTCTAAGTTGCCCCTCCCAAGTATGCAAGTTAGCTTTTGGTGACCACCCCAAATAACTATCATCATGTAGAAGTAAAACACCCATGGAGGCAACAATGTGCTGTCTAGAGGCCTTCTTGAGGCATGAGATCTGATATATGTTGGGAAATATCATCCCCATGTGGGTCTCCTATCCCTAAGCTATCATCCATACAAAATAAGCCACCCTCCAAAATGGTAACTCTTGAAAAATCTCCTCCACCTTTGGCTCGTGCAATGTAGGTGGGCTGAATAACAAAACATGGTAGATAAGATAGTCTACCCCACACGTCTCCCTCTCCACTTATGATAGTTGTAGAGTATTTGTTGATCTTTGGTCGCCATAATGTTTCCCCGAGTGGCAAGAAGAAGAATGATCTACAGATCCTCTCCATGAAATCATGAATCATGCTAGCTCATCCCATACAAAATGAATGGCACATCATCACCATATGGAATCCAAATCAGGAAAATGCTAGAGGTTAAGGTGAAATTTTGGCTGATACCAATGGTTTCTCAAGTGGATACAACGCAGTCTCTCCAATCGTTGTTTTAGAACATCACATGGCAAGTGTTCTGGCCAAAGAAGTTACTAGTTGTGCATGTTTTCTCATCTACTATGAGGTAGTAAATATGTAATGTTCCAAATGGGGAAAAATAAGCTCATTAGGGAATATCTTAGGATATTCCACTATGGATTCACAGTAGTATGGAAACACACTAGAAATTCTAAACCAAAGATAGATTGAAGGGGATTTTACTAGATATGTCTCCTTCCAAAGAAGGGAGAGATCCAGAGGCTACCTGACCCGTTTCAGACTTTGTCTATAGAAATAGGTGCAACACAGCAAGGGTGGATATAACACACTCCAAATGGATTTTTTAGCCCTTGGGATTCTTATATCTTCAGATCTAAATAAGGGATCCACAAGAGGAGCAAAAACCAAACAAGGAAGGAGCGAGAGATTTCTACTTCAGGAAATTGAACAAGAGGCCCTAGTGAGAACGTTGTATAAGAAAATGGGTGCAAGAATAATGCAGGTCAGGGCTTGGTTCCCCTATCTTGGGCTGTTTGGGACTTTTATGATGAATTTCAGCTAAAAAAATGAGTTTAAGGCACTTAAACAGATCTCCCACGAAGTTGACTAGCTAAAAATCAGCTAGTGAGAAGAGCTGCTGCAACAAGGAAACCTAGAATTGTGCAGTTTTGCCTAGTAATCACTAGAGACCAGCCATAAGACTCATAATTCAATGATAAAACATCATATAAGTATTATGAAATAGTATCCCATTGAAATACAACAAATCACAAGAAATAACAGTGCAAAAATTCATCAAAATGACATCTCCGACATTTATAAAATTGCAGAAATGAATGGACTGCGTCCCTCTAAGTATGCTTCAGTAGTTAAATAATGGAAATCAGATCTATGACTGATCTATGGCTGTAACATCAGATCCATACCAGATCTGGAAACTACTCAGCCTCTTTTACAACACCCCTTTGGGGTTTTAAACAAATAATGCACTAGAAATTGTAGATCTGACTTTTTATACATGGAACTGTAGAAACTTCTAGAAATAACTGAAGATGATTTTTATTAAAATAAATATCAGATCTAAGAAATAGATATCAACAGCTACAATGTGAATCTTCAAGATGAGAGGCAAGCCTCACTCATCAGAGATCTATTACAAAAGGGAAAATCAAATAATACTTGCAGCAACACATGAAATAATGCAGTACCCAAAGGGGCAACGCTGTAGCTTGAACCAAATATGACAATAGATGAAATTTAAAGATATGAAATCAAAATACAAGAGTGAGATCCTCTTCCGGGTGGTCACAAGACACCCTCCCTGAGAGAAATCTCCTCCAAAACAATTAGATCTTGCAGATCTAGTTCACCACTTGCTGCAACTCACAACAACCGCAAAACCCTCAAAAGGATCAGCGCTGCTGCTAGAGGTGGAGCTTGGCCAAAAATTCCAGATAGTGGAAAATTCAGTAAAATTCCCTCCAAGAGCTTCTCGAGGAAGGGAGGAGATTTTCTAAACAGGAAACCCTCTCTTTATCTTGCTAAACAACACAAATAAAGGAGTTTCTCAAGCAACTCAAAATTCCAAATATGATCAACAACCTTTACATGAGCCCTCTCC
Source organism: Pinus albicaulis (assembly GCA_034641835.2). Classification (NCBI taxonomy): domain Eukaryota; kingdom Viridiplantae; phylum Streptophyta; class Pinopsida; order Pinales; family Pinaceae; genus Pinus; species Pinus albicaulis. Next base: position 22,854 of record JAXQQM020068559.1, read on the forward strand.
TCATTTTTATAACTTGAAGGGGTGCACAAACCCTAAACCAATTCAATGGAATTAACCCCTTTCACATTGGATCCCTCTTCTAAAACTGCGTTGGTTCTCCAAGGTGGTCCAATTTCTGTTCACACACAAGTGGATTTGTTACAAAAGGCCCAGATTTATCCCTTTTCACATTGGGCATGTATTTATTCTTTGATCTGAGTTTTTCATGTCCTCCTTTACATTTTATTCATCAATACATAAAATTAAGACAAAATGAAATGTTCCAATTAGCTTGGCCCTAATTAGGAACATTACAGTCCTCCCCTCCAAAATTGTTGCTTGCCCTCAAGCAACTGCAAGGTGATTGCTGCAAAATTTCGTCCTTGGTGACACCAACCTAAGATAAGCTTCCTCCATAAGCCAAGTGCTCACCAATCCATCCATGTCTTGCTCCTCCAATGCTCTCATGAGATGCAAACAGCTCATCCCATGAGGTGACAGTAATTCATATGAAACAAACATGGTTTTCCTCATGCTCTCTCTGGAATATGAAATAGAAAATACATGAAGAGTGGTCCTCTCATGAGGCACATGCCATCCTTCATTCTTGCTACCCATGCCATATCACCATGGCTGAAATTGTGATGCATGTTTGGTGCTTTGGGGCAGCGCCCTTCTTTTTGCAAAATCTCCCTTTTTCCCTCTCGAGGGAGTGGCCCAAATCAGAAATTTTGGAGCCCGATATTGGTCAAGAGGCTCACATGATCTATCATTCCTTCTTGTAACTTTGACCTGCAAAAACATGGTGTAAGAATGCATGAAATCAGAAGTAAAAAAATGTGTAACATGATCATGTTCTTCACCAATAATATTTCTCCAACTAAGGGAGAGGTGCATGGTTCCATTTTCTCCCCCAAGAGAAGGAAGAGTGGGTTGATTCAACCCTCCCAAAGAGTCATGTTGCTGATCCATCCCTACATGGCTCATGCCTCTTTGAAAACGCTGATGTAGCCCTCTTTCAAACCTCTCCCCATGTTGCTCCAAACCAAAGTATAATAGGTGGCCAACCCACCACCTTCTTGCTGCAAAACACTTCTTCAAAGCTTGATAATGGTGGAGGATCATGGGTGTTGGCTGAATGTGATTCAAACAACACATGTCATGCTCTAAATTCTTCCATGTGAGGGACTTCCCTACATGACATAACTTCAATACATGGCCCTTTGTAAAAAGAGACAAGATACACAATGAAGCAACCATGCAGTATTCTATCCTCCTCTTGAAGCATGAATTGATATGGGAGATTTCATTCACCTTGAGCACATTCACCCAATGTGTCATCCCTCCTCTCATGCATGGGGCATCAATATCATGATAGGAACAACTCTCCTTATGCCAACCCATGAGAAGATTGCAATTTCTCCCAAGCCCAAGTACATACAAGATTTTGAAATGCATCTTAAACAAAAACACATGCACATACATTGTAGGCAAAAGTAAATGTATGGACATGGGATTCATCATGTGGTGTCAATACCTCTTCCTTGTCAAATCAAACACCCATGCCTTATTACAAGGCATGTGACAAGGCATGTGACAAGAAAATCAGATATTTTGGGGAGTGTTTAAACTCACCCAACAAAACCCAGCGCAGGCTATCCTTTTCATGCATCAAATCTGAATGTTGTAAGTGGTTCACAAGCCACTTAGTTGCTGCTCCCTTAATCCCACCATGGCTGATAGTGAAAATTATATTTGGCACCTTGGGACTGCACCCATCATGGTGTAGAATCTCCCTTAGCCCAACAAGGGAGTGGCCATGTTTGAGAACAACCTTGGCCCATAGTTGGCCATGAAGCTTGTATGGTATAACACTCCTCTTGGGAGTCATGGCCTGCATATACAAAGTAAAAGAATGCATGCAATCATAAAGGAAACTGTGATTCTCATAGGCATGCTTCCTACCCAAAGTCACCCATGTGGTGTTGGCCTCCCCATTGAAAAGAGATGGCATTGATGCACAAGGTTGAGGGGACACTTTGCTCTTTTGCTCATCATGAGAACGCCATGGTGGAATTCACCCAAATAAGGAGACATCAAGGCATAGAGTGGATTGAGGATGTGTGTGGACATATTTGTCCTCATATTTTCTGCATAGATCCTCTTGCCCTCTTTGCCCTTTCAACCCTTGAAATAGAGAACGGTGTTTGCTCTTCTTCTTGAGATGCTCCGCCTCCTCTCTTCCTTCCTCTATCATCAAGATCTCATCATTTGAAAATGATGGTACATGCTTCTCAAGAGCTCTATGTGTGAGATCTTATGGAACTCCTTGCAAGTGTGCAAGAGTTTCTTCTCTTGGAGCAAGTGCTCCAGCTTCATCTTCATGAGGTGTTTTTGCTGTGACTGCGTTATGACCTCCTGTCTTCTCCTCCTCTCCAATAACTGAAATTGCCTCATCATCAACAAGAGACCTTAGATCTTGGTAATCTAGTGAAGGAGGAATCTCCATGCTTCCTTCTTGAGAAGAGTTCCCTTCATTCAAAGGAGATCTTGCCCTAGGCAAGGCATCAAACAAACTCACACCTTCTTTCTTCCTCTTCATGAAGAAATTACTGACATAACCTTGAAGCTTAGGTGATATGGCTGAGTGCACATATCTATAAGACGAGGATTCACAATTTTCCTCATGTATAGATCTTGTAGATCTGATCAGAAGTTCTTCTCTTTCTTGAAACTCCTTGGGAGCTTGACTGCTTCTTCTTCCTTCTTCTTGAAAGGCCAAAGGGCCTCTTATTGTGACTGCGCTGTCACCCCCAGCCTTTTCTTTAATGATGGGAAATGCCTCATCCTCAATAGGATACATCAGATCTTGGTCTTCTCTTGAAGGAGGAATCCCCATGTCTTCTTCTTTCTCTTGAAACCTCATAAATGTTTCACTGCAGTCCTTTCTCCCTTGAAACCCTCTTGGAGTTTCACTGCATCTTTCTGCCTTCAACTGTTCAACCCCCTCGAAGAGGTTCTCCTTAGGTCTGAAGATTGATGAGAGTAATCTCATCCTCTCCATACTTTCTGATTTCTGCTCTCTGCTTTCTACTTCTGCTTTCTGCTTCTCCTCAGCACTTCTCTGATAGCTTGATCTCATAGGCTGAGCCAGAGATCATGCTCTGATACCACTGTAATGTTCCAAATGGGGAAAAATAAGCTCAGTAGGGAATATCTTGGGATATTCCACTATGGATTCATAGCAGTATGGAAACACACTAGCAGATCTAAACCAGAGATATATTGAAGGGGATTTTACTAGATATGTCTCCTTCCAAAGAAGGGAGAGATCCAGAGGCTACCTGGCCCGTTTCAGACTCTGTCTATAGAAATAGGTGAAACACAGCAAGGGTGGAGATAACACACTCCAAATGGAGTTTTCAGCCCTTGGGATTCTTATATATTCAGATCTAAAGAAGGAATCCAAAAGAGGAGAAAAATCCAAACAAGGAAGGAGCGGGAGATTTCTACTTCAAGAAATTCAGCAAGAGGCCCAGTGAGAATGCTGTATAAGAAAATGGGTGCAATAATAACGTAGGTCAGGGCTTGGTTCCCCTATATTTGGCTGTGTGGGACTTGTATGATTAATTTCAGCCAAAAAAAAGAAGTTTAAGGCACTTAAACAGATCTCCCATGAAGTTGACTAGCTAAAAATCAACTAGTGAGAAGAGCTGCTGCAACAAGGAAACCCAGCAACCAGAATTGCGCAGTTTTGCCCAGTAATAACTGGAGACCAGCCATAAGGCTCATAATTCAGCCATAAAACATCAGATCAGCATTATGAAATATTCTCCCATTGACATACAACAAATCACATGAAATAACAGTGCAAAAATCCATCAAAATGACATCTCCGACATTTATAAATTGCATAAATGAATGGACTACGTCCCTCTAAGTATGATTCAGAAGTTGAATAATGGAAATCAGATCTATGAATGATCTATGTGTAACATCAGATCCATACCAAATCAGGAACCTACTCAGCCTATTTTACAAGTCCCCTTTGGGGTTTTAACAAAATAATGCACTAGAAATTGTAGATTTGAATTTTTATACATGGAACTGCAGAAACTTTCAGAAATAGTTGAAGATGATTTTTATTAAAATACATATCAAATCTAAGCAATATATATCAGCAAGCTACAATGTGAATCTTCAAGATGAGAGGCAAGCCTCAATCATCTGAGATCTATTACAAAGGGAAAATCAAATAATACTTGCAGCAACACATGAAATAACGCAGTACCCAAAGGGGCAGCGGTGTAGCTTGAACCAAATATGACAATAGATGAAATGTAAAAATCTGAAATCAAGATACAAGAGTGAGATCCTCTTTCGGGTGGTCACAAGACACCCTTTCTGAGAGAAATCTCCTCCAAAATAACTAGATCTTGCAGATCTAGTTCACCACTTGCTACAACTCACAACAACTGAAAAACCCTCAACAGGATCAGCGCTGCTACTAGAGGTGGAGCTTGGACAACAATTCCGGATAGTGGAAAATGTAGTACAATGCCCTCCAGGAGCTTCTCAAGGAAGGGAGGAGAGTTCCTAAATAGGAAACCCTCTCTTTCTCTTGCTAAACAACGCAGAGAAAGGAGTTGCTCAAGCAACTCGAAATTCCAAATATGATCAACAAACTTTACATGAGCCCTCTCCTCCTTTTTATAACTTGAAGGGGTGCACAAACCCTAAACCACTTCAATGGACTGAACCCCTTTCACATTGGATCCCTCTTCTAAAATTGCGCTGGTTCTCCAAGGTGGTCCAATTTCTATTCACACACAAGTGGATTTGTTACAAAAGGCCCAGATTTATCCCTTTTCACATTGGGCATGTATTTATTCTTTGATTTAAGGAGTTTTTCATTTCCTCCTTTACATTTTATTCATCAATACATAAAATTAAGACAAAATGAAATGTTCAATTAGCTTGGGCTAATTAGGAACATTACAAAAAATTGATATAATTAAATAGAAATAGCTAAGAACATAACACATTTTTCACTTATAAGCAGAAATAACAGATTATCCTCATCACAATGTGTTATTCATAATGACCATGAAACCTAGAAATAATCTTGTCCTCTTGTGGAGAAATGCACTGTACATGGATGGTGAGAAAATGCGAATACTTTCTGAAATTATCAATAAGTACAGAAATACATTTCTTACCCTGCATAGTGAGTAGGCTAGAAGTGAGGTCCATGGATGAGTTCTCCCATGAGAATCTCCTCATAAAAGTCTACAAAGTGAAAGGATGCATACTCCCCTTGGAACACTCCATCAATAGAAACATACTCCCAAGTGACAGCATTGTTGGCCTTAATAATAAGGCTCTTTTCACTCCATGACTTCCTTCTTTGACATGCCATATGCCAATTTCATCCACCATCATGTTGATATGTGTGCCAATATTCCTCCCACATGGAAGTACCTCCTTATCCTCCAACTTTGAAGGGTGGCCTATTTTCACTTTGATTGTGCCATTCATTTCTCCTAACATATCATGCCAAGTATGGGAAAATTTATGCCCATACTCTCCCAAGAGTAGCCAAAGCAAAAATAACTCTTGTTCCTCCCTCACACCTCCATCATACAAATCATGAGGTGAAGATATGATGATTGGCATGAAGAATTTCATATCAACACAATCCACCCGAACTCCTTGCTGCCATATGATGCAAGTGTCCTACAAGGTTCCCTCCACCATCATACCCTTAGAAGAAGGATATGTCATATGATGGCCAAAATATTTCAAGAGTAGCCAACGCAGCCATGCCTCCTGCTGCCCTGTGTTATAGATATGCAAGTGGCTCACCAACCTCTTGCTCACCATCCACACCCATTCATCCAAATGTGGATATCCCTGACCATGCTCCATCTTGGTACTCCTCGAATGGAGAATACCATCCTCCCAAATGAGATTTCTACCTTTTCATTTTATTGGATGTTGAAATGCAATCTCTTGGAGATCTCCTATAGAATACCCCACACCAATGACCATATTGAATCCATAAGGATCCAAGTATGCTGAAGGAAAAACCTTCTCATAGGCTTGTACAATGCTCATCCCAATAGATCCATCACAATTATGAAAGACAAAGTGTCTCTCATTGATCATCTATTCATCCAATGTCACACAAGTATAATGGTCATCAGAATTCTCTAGTGATATCCGCCCCCCCAACTCCTCACTGCTACTTAATGACATCATTGTTAATCTCCTCAATGGTGTATTTGTTGTCTCATGCTCAAGCTCAACGCTGAACATAGAGTTCTATATTGGATTGTTTAGGACAAAGCTCATCCTATCCTCCGCAAGTCCACACCCCAATCCCAAGTTTTGTGTGCAGCTCAATAATGACACATTAGGATGATTTTTTATCCCTTCCTTGAACAATTCAAGGCTGTACAGTGCAGTGCAAGTTTGCTGCTCCAAATCAGCAATATGTTTTGATCCTTGATCGTGAAAAGGCATATTTCCACAACCTTACATAATATTTGCTGAAATAATAAAATGTGGAAATTAATTCATATCTTGGTGAAGCTTGGGAACATCTTGTATGGATACAAGGGTTCCTCCCTCCAATGTGTTGGATCCCCAAACTTTTGAGGATGATGGCTGCTCCTCCATAGTTGTGTCAGCATTGGTACAAGTCTCCTCAAGTGGTGGTGAAGGCTTCTCCCCTTCTCATTTCTTCTTGTCAAATATTTTGACCATCCTTTGAGTGAAATATATAAAATGAGTCACTCTTGCATGACTCAAATGGCTAAACCACCAAGTGTTGGCTTTACCCTCAAGGTGTAGCACTGCAATCTCAACATCCTCTCTTTCTACAATTGGATGTAGTAGGAGGAATGCATCTAGCTTCATCACCCAGACCTTTATTGTACATGTGGATGGCCCATCAAAAGTATACAATAGAAATATATTTCCCCTCATCCTGCTATCGTTGCAAGGCCTCCTTTCTTCTTCAAGATGAATAAATTGTGGAAGAGTTAGAGTCTCCTTGAAAGCTCTAGGTTGAGACTTGTATTCTGCAAGGTATCCACTCAGGATCTCATGTTCCAAGTGCCCTCCATGTCCATGAATCTTGTCTTATTCCTTAAAAGGAAAGGGCAAGGCGTACTACTTTGGAGATCTCTACAACACTGGTTCTTTCTTTTGAGAATAGGAAGTACATGGTCCTTCCTCTTCTTGAAACCCTCTAGAAGTTTCATTGCATCTCTTCTCTTTCATCTGCTTAACCTCCTTGGAGAGGTTCTTCATAGAACTGAAAAGTGATGAGATAAAGCTCATTCCTTCCACCATTTTAGATCTCTTCTCCTTCTTATAGCATAATGGCTAAATACTCACAAGATGAGCCAAGATTATGCTATGATAGCAAAGTAATATTCCCAAATGGGAAAACTCAACAATACTTGCATAAAAAAATCATTTTCAGAAATATATGCGATAAAAATAAAAATCAACCCTTGGATCCATTATATCTCACATCATAACACCTAAATCCAAGAGGATATTAGAAACAAATCATATTAGGTGAGATAAATAAGCCTCACACACCTAGTATAGCCCAAAAACATTGAAACCCCAAAACTACTGCAACACAGAATTACTGCATAAAGTGACCTCACAGTCCAATTAGGGTTTATGCTCAAAAATTATAGAGACAAATAGATCTGCTCATATATTAATCAATAATGCTAAAAAATGGAGATCTAGTCTCCTTTATACAAATCCAAGAGAACCTGGGAAGGGTTTCTATGAATACAAATGGTGATCTACAACCCAAGGACTGTAGAGTCCCTGAAAACTGAAGCACATGAATATAGGATGCTGAAATAATATATATCTGATGCATACCCACTCAAAGGTCTCCCCCAATGAAACATTGAACCCTTCAATCACAAGAAAACACTCAAACATTGCCACAAGATCCCTCCCTGAAGCTGCCCTTCAAAATAATGCAATTCCAGACTGAAATTACACTGTAGGTGATGGAAATAGATTGGCCTGATGCCAAAGGTCTGAAATGTGCTCAATAAACCTCCAAGCTGATCTCCCAAGAGAAGGAATCCTTCCTCCTATGAAGCTCAGAGAGTGGGTTTCTCAACCCTCCACTGCAACACCCTACAACACAACACAATATTCTGCAGAAACTATGTTGTAGCTGAAAACTGAAGCTTGGCTAGAATTAAAAATGTGTGGAATGATAGATCAAGACTCTCCCAAGAGGCATCTGAAGGGAAGATATGGAATCCATAAACATGAATACCTTGTGCTAAACAGCACCAGCAATCTTAGCTAAACAACTTAAGAGAGAAAAAGTCTAAATAGACATATCAAAATATCTGTTACACCATTTTTTGGTCATCTAACCTACTATCATTTGATGGACCCAAGTACACCATGTAAGACCAATTTTACCCTAAGTAAAATTGCTTTCACTATGTAAAATAACTTAATAAAACACATTTATTAGGTTGTTTATGGTCTAAATAGGAAACCCCAAAAGGAAATATTAAACAAACCTATATTTCTTTGATTTTCCTCAAGGAATAATTTTAATTAACCGTGTAGCTTGATTAATATTCCTAGTTATATTTAACCCAAAAAAAGGAAATTAATTAGATACATCATTATTTATCTTATTATTTCCTAAAGAATAGTTATTTAAACCTTATTTAAATAATATTATTTGTTAAATATGACTAAATCACCCATAAATAATTAAATAAATCATTATTTATTTGATTATTACTCAACCACATCCTTAAAATGATAAATAAATCATTTATTTATTTATTATTTACAAATAAAAGGATTTGACCCAAGTCAAATACCTTTTCCCTCCAACAAATATAATAAAATATTCCATAAAAGTTGGATCTTTATTTGGTTAATAATATTTTAACTATGCACCAATATCTAGACTAACTCAATATTTTGTTATAAATAGAAGGGTTTTCCCATTCATTTATCACCTTTTGTTGCCTAAAAATCACTCTGGATCTATACTTTTGGTCTGACTATTGATCCACCATCATAGTCATATTTTGCTACCATTTTTGTCTGGGTTTTCTACACCATCAAGAGAGAGGAATTCTAGATCTGAAGTGCTGAGGACTTTCAAGAACCCATCCCATTGAGGAGAACTGGGAACACCCTCCTATGTTTTCCTCCCAGGTGCCCCTAATACAAAATTCATTCAACATATTCTTGTCTTGTCTATTGGATGCATGGAGTAAATCTTGTTTTTTCTACTATTTAATGTCTTCTAATGCATAGATCTAGATTTTTGCAGCATTTATCTTGATCACCTAACTGCAGATCTGAAGATATTGGCAGTCATCTCTATTGTTAGGGTTGTTGATTATGCACAGCTAAAATGATCTTTTTTCGTACGCTTGGAATTAAGATTCATACTAACAACTGGCGACTCCACACAAGTTTACGATTACGACCGCTGTATTTTTTCTGATCCTTGCATATCCAGCTACTTCAAACCTTAGGATTTCTCTTCAGCCCCTTTTTTTTTCTTTTCTTGATGTTTTTTTTAGCTATAAAACCCTAAAACAATAAAAATTCTAACTTCCGTGTGTTTTCGGACCGATTGCAGACAGTGGACAGACATCAGCCGCAATTGAGACGAAAACTTTTACCGAAATCCGTCGTCGAGAGTGTCGAAGTGTGTCACACTTTTGGCCCCAAAAAATGCAAACTCTCGACCCTCGGTGATGCACTTTTCAGCCTAGAATTCATGACTTACTAAAAAATAAAAAAAACAGGTCAGAAACTGCGACCTAGACTTTTTGCAGGGATTTTTCTGAAAGTTTTATGGGTTTGACTGAACCTTTGTTCAGGGTTGTCTGACCTCCGTCTCTGCCTATTTTGGATCTATACTTGTTATTTTTTTCTCAACTAAGTGGGAACCTAGCCCCCTAGGGCTTTAGTAACCTCCACTTTTTGTGGAATAGTTTTTTGTTGTTGCAGGTTGTCTGAAATTTTAGAGTCTTTAGCTTTTTCTTTTCAGATCTGATGCCTCACCTTCAGATCCGCTTCAGATCGGCTTTTTATCCATCCAAATCACCTCATTTAGCTTTGTTTGGGTTTTCCTCTAGGGTTCACTCTGTTTCCCTCCAAGAGATAGCCTTTCGCCACCTCATTTACATCAATTTTTCCTCTGATTTGTTGTTGTTTTCTGCACCACTTTCCAGCAGATTTGTCCTTTAGATCCCTGTCCCTCCTAACCTTAGATCTATTGGCTATTTTAGTGTGTTTTGATTAATTTTTTACTCACCTATAGACTAGTCGTTGAGAGGCCCGCCTCCTTGGGTTTAGATTATTGCATCATTAGCTGTTTATTTTCTATTTTTGCAGGCTTATATACTACCATTTACAGGTTTATTTACAACTATACAGCACACGTTTTCTTTTTTCTCTACAAATGTCTGGGTTTAAAAATTAAAATTTACACACTTTACACACACACCCTAAGCGAAAAAGGGCTTGGTTAACACCGCCAAGCAAAGACTCTAAAAAATTGAAATCAATTGATCCTACACCTCTTTGCCCTTGTTTCGACATTGTAATCAGTTGATCCTACACCTCCCTGCCCTTGTCAGTCTCTTTTTCCTTTGTGCTATGTTTTTGTCATCATCATTGTGCCACCAAAGCGTTTATCCCGGAGACTTCTTATCCTTCATCCTCGGTTTCCGGTAGGAAGACTTACTCCTCTGCGTAGGATTCAAGTTAGTCCTCCACTGAGTCCGCACTCCGACTCTTCTTCTAGTCCATTGGGTTCTCCTTCTCGTTCTATCGTTGGTTCTCCCCCTGTCACCTTAACCATGTTTGGTGTAGGACCTAATGCTGGTGGTAATCCCGGCCCTCATGCTGGGAATACCACTAGTAGGACCGCAATGGACACTACCCCAGTTGTGCCCTTGCTCCCCTTCATGGCAGGCCTCAGCCTCCCCGATTTTGACCAGTTGATAAACAACCCTATACACCATGACACTAGTTTGCCTGCTATGCTGACGAAGCTCCCTTCCGACATCCCAAAGTTTGAAGGCCTTGTTGGAGAAGATCCTTCAAATCATGTTCGATCTTTCCACATGCAGTGTGTCTAAATCCATTACCATGACTTCGTCCGTCTCTTTTCGTTGTTCCAACATATGCTTACAGTGAAGCTTCTAAGTGGTATGTCAATGCCCCTTCCTCTCATACCACTCATGGATTCCTTGCCTAGGATTTTTTTGTCTTACTTCCATCTTTCCCTTCGTGCTACGGACACCGGTATAGAACTCTTGACTTCTTTTCTCGTCAATCGTCCGCGGCTCACCTTTCCAATCATGTCGAGGAATGGCGGGAGAAGAACGAGCGTATGTCGAGATCCTACTTTCAAGACCGTTTCTACATGGACTAGTTCCTTATATTCTTTTTCCACCTATCTAAAAATATGTCACATCACACTTTCCTCAACCGAAGAAGGCACTCTAGTTTCAAACCCTCGCCTCGTGAACAAACTAAGCCACCGGGGTTATGTTTATGGAATTCTACCTAATCTTCCTACGCCCGTGGTGCCAACACACCGGGGGCATCTCACGCCGCCGAAGATATCGTTGGAGCTCTCTCTAATCCGTATTCTCAACCTCCCATGGTCTATGGCTTTCCTTAGGGTAGGGCCAGCACCTCCTGCACTTTTACGCCTCCCGGTAGCACGTATCTAGGATACAGCATACTTCCTCTCTTTGCCCAACCTCTTATTTACCACACTATTACCCAACCTCCTTATTATCTGTATTCACAACCTAGTGCTCCAAGTCCTCTAGCATTAGCACCTCCTCCTCCCTTGCCTTCTCAACCCCCGCAACATCCACCACTTCCCCCTCAGGGGCAAGTGTATGCACAGCAGGGCGCTACTAATCCTCCTCCCTCAAAAAAAGAAGAGGAAAGGCTCTCAAAATCAAACTACCCCTGGTAATCCTGGTAACCAAGGTAACTCTCCTAACACTATGAACCAACAATAGGCACTCAGCCCAAGCAAGACAGTCCTATTCGCACGAATAATCCCTATTCTTGTTGTGGTGTTTATGGTCATTACATGCATGATTGTCCTCTTTTTCCATATATGTGGCAGCTATGGGAGTCTCAAGCAACTTTGAGAGGAAAGCAAGCCATTCCTTCCATTCCCCCCAGTCCTACACCTATGCATCTGGTTGTGCTTATTGATCCTTTCCCTCAGTAAGGATTTTTGGCTACCCAACCACCTGTAGGTCAGGCGGCCACTCAACCTCTTCCATCTGGTACCTTCGATTACCATATTCTCATGATGACCTCTGATCAGCCTTTTGGACCTTTTCCTCCTAGCCCTTCACTTTCATCTGATACTCATGAGCCTCTTTATCCACTTGGAATAGTTCCTCCAGGCCTTAACCATCTTGGATTCGTCCAACCTGGTCATTACCCCTCCAGTCAGATACTGTTCCTAGCCCCCCCTCCTGGAGTCTACATGGTACCTGTTATGGCCACCCTCTCTCTACCTAACTTGACCCTGGGGATTCCCGTCTGGTACCTTGATCCCCCATCCATTACCCCACATGGTCACCCCAAACCATATCTCACTTTGACCCTGGTTCAACCGGTCCCTATGACTTCTCCCGTGGCTACAGTGCCTCAGCCACCTCAGCAGGAAGCTCATCCTGTTGCGACAGCTTCGGGTAACAGGGGCAAAGCCAACAAAGCAACCAGAGACAGGACTACCCCGACAAACCTTGCCCCTCCTCGGTCGCCAAGGCGCACTATCTAGTGCACTTTATGTGATGTTTTCGAGCATTCCACCCATACTTGTCCGGAGTTGCCCCACCTTAAGCCCATGGTTAATGAGACGTTTTCAAAATCTGACATCCCTGAGGTCTATGTCACTATACCTAACTCAATTCTGAAACTCAAACCATAGTGCACAAATCACCCTTGTGCTTTATGTGATTTCCATGGCCACTACACTCACCTATGTCCTCGCCTCGAAGAGTATCGCTCCTCTTTGGAAGCCTTTCTCCAATTTGAGGCTGAGCGTAACAAGTGCACTCTTTCCTTGTTCATGAGTTTTGCTTCGGTGGAACCAGAGTACCCGCCTACTCCCATTGACATCCCTCCTCCCGATGTCAACATGACAGAGCCTTCAGCCACCATTTTCTACCTATCATCATCCATAAGACCCTCGGTGGAAGCCCCCATCGAGACTTCCCCTAATGATCCACTTGACCTCCCTTCAGCGATCACCCTAGGCTCAACATCAGTAGATCCTTTATCTTCTTACTCTTCGGTCATCCCCCATGACGTTGCGCATGTGAGCCTTTCTTCACATGATGATGATATGTATTTCACCAGGTCTCCCTTCCTCCACATTGCCACATTTAGACATCAATAATTTTACCGATTTTGATGACTCGATTCCTTGGTAAGTTTTATAAACTAATCTCAATCTGTCAATTTGTTATCTAGAAAACACCTCAAACAAATTTTTGTCTTCCTACCCCTATCCTTCAGCCTATAATGAGAAAAATCCTCCAGTTTCCCTACCTATCACAGTTCAGAAAATCCTCCCTGTCTATAGTTGTTATAAGATTTCCTCTCTACCATCAAAATCCTTTGTTTTCATGCAACTCACTGTCCAACATTTAACAAAGTGTCTACTCCTCTCTCACTAATCACTTTGTCATGTGATAACCTACTCATGCCCAAGAAGCCATTCAAAATCCATGACAAAGCATGTAGGTATAGGTGGTGGTGTTTTAGGGAAAATTCCTTGGTCAGATAGTTTTAAGCCAAAAACTCTGTCTTCAATATCATTCAGCCATCATGTCTTGCTATTTTTCAAAGCCAAAACCCTTGTCTACCCCTAGGTCATGCACCATCAAAAAGGTCACTTTTTTTTGTTCATAGCAAGGCTCAGGAATGTCCAAATTAGGAAAAAAGAATGATTTTTCCCTATCTGAATAAATATAATAAGATCGGGCACAATCCCCATGAAAATCAAAGAAGCCCTCCAAACTTCAAAAGCATCTATTTTTACATCTCTGCAAGGATGTACTGAATGATGACACTAAAAAAAGTACGAGAAAAAAGAGCACCTCAGGAGAAAGTTTCATGTTGTGTCAAGCTTTACTATGGAAGTCAGAGAAAAGTGCAGATTGTGGCCAGCCCTACAAATCAGCCTTGTACAAACAATAGTGATAGTCTTCTGGAAAGAAGGGCTTTAATGAAAATTAGGCATCACAGTGAAAGTAGAAGAAGGAAAACTACTTCTTATACTTCATCAGGAACTAAACTTTGAAAGGTTGTCACAGAAAAGTTCACCACACATTATGAATATACAATCAAGGGAAGAAAGATTTGTTTCAGGGATTCATGGTAGTGAGTGCTCACCATTTACAAAGCACGTTATTTGCCCCTGAAATTTGCACAATAATTTTATGCAAAAAAGGATGTACATTACTGACAGGTCCTGATGAAGCACATGGCATTATGATTCAAATGATTTCATCAAGGATAAGTACCATAGATTCACTATTGCCTTCTATTTATATTTTTTTTCAAACAAACGCACAGGGGTCATAGTATTGAAATGAATGAAGTTTTATGGTTTTCAGGACCTCCATCAGCAGATAAGTAGGAGGCCTCATGGTAGGTCTGAAGGGTCACAAAGAATGTGTGTAGGAAGCCTCTTTCAAAGGATAGGAAGAGGTTAAACGTACAGTCTCATAGGGCCTAGATTTGGAAAAGGTAGCCTTTCTCAAAGGTTAAAAACTGACAGATAAAAGACCTCTTTCGAGAGGAGAAAGGGCACCCCTCATAGTCCTAAAGAAAACCCCCCTTAAATGACAAGCACAAGATCTCTCTTGAAAGATAAACATATTTTTTCTAAAGAGTCACTAACATTTTGTGAAAGGACATTTTTCAGTTGGTTGACAGAGGTAAAAAATTACCCATACAGTTTATCAAACATTGAGGGCCCACATATAACTTGTTCAAGAATAGTTCTCAAATGGTAGACAGAGATGCAAAAACATAGTATTTACAAGGCCTCATTCACAAATAAGTAGAGGGCCCACAGTTTTTTGAGAGATAATGTTTGAAAGAGTGCATTCACTGACAAACTAGGGCTAGAGTTTGATTAAAGCAACCTCATATAAATGGTAAAAAAGGTACACCAAGCTCTGTTCAAAGGTGATTTCTGCAACTGAGAGAAAGAGAAATTCACACAGGTGTTTTATGTAAAGAGGCATCTTTCATTCAGACAAGCCTATTATAGTTTTGAAATGACTTCCACCAAATGATGAGAGCAAATTTTAAATGTTGAAAACAACCTTTTTCAAATAAATAGATAGAGCTTTAAAGGGTTGAAACATGGAGTATAGGACAAGCGCCCATGCAGTTTGTCAAGCATAAGGCCTCTTTCAAAATAAGAAGATGGTCAGGTTTCCCAGTGTTATTTCTGTAGTTGAGAAAAAGTGTCATTAATACACCATAAGAGCCTTTTTCATGTCAAATGGAGTTTTCAAAAAACAAGGTTGTTTGAAAAGAGAAAGTTAGTTTATTTCAAAACAAAGGCAAACGCACAATGTAAAATTACCAAAAGGAGGGAAGAAAAGGCATTTCAAAAACGTTTTAAAAGGAGCTATAATGCTCTCAAAATTAAAGATCATTTTTTATTGTGCGAGACGGAAAAATAAAAACATTTTTTTCCAACCTTGGGTGAAGCGGTTTGCAAAATTTCAAGGATGCGGCGTGCACATGGCAGGACACAACGTGTGTGTGTAGGTGTTCACGAGGAAGGTTTTTTCATTGGGCACGACATGCCTATGGAGTAGTGCGACGTGCTGATAACTCCACCCAACCCGAAACACATTGGCGTTTGGGGTGCCACAAGGCTCGATGCGCGTCGGGTTCAACGAGTGCGGGTGCTACGCTCGTGCACGGAGAGCGTAGCACCTCTAACTCCTTTTCACCCTCAAATTAGATTTTTCCTCGTGAAATCATCTCCAAAGGCATCCAAACATTTTTAAGTGTTGTTGATTTTCTTCATCTAAGTTTATAGGGTGGGAGGTAGAGTATTTTATTAAGAAAACACACGGTCCATTGAAGGTAAAAACATTATTTATGCTAAAAACCACCATATTTTACAAGGAAGCTAACCGATTGATGAAAGAGGGTTTATTTTTTAGCTACAAAAGACCTGCTTGTTGAATAAAGATAAAAACCCTAGTTTTTAACAAAGAGATCATTATCAATTGAAAGCCCTGTTTTGCTTAAGAAGCCAAGCATAGTTTTTGAAAAGGGAGAAACTCAGTATTTTCAAAACAGAAAGGGCATAGTTTTAAGGAAAGAAAAACTATTTTCATTAAAAGAACCTCGTTTCTAGTTAAAAAGAGATATAGTGTTGAAGGAAGAGTTTTATTTTTAGTTCATTTTGAAGGCCTGTTTTGATAAAAGAGTGAAAGAAAGCCTAAAAAAAAGCTATGCCTCCAAAGAAAGTCAGCAAGGGGGGATTTCACAAAATATTTCAGTCTGTAGTTATATTTTTAGTTCATTTTGAAGGCCTAATTTTGATAAAAGAGTGAAGGAAAGCCTAAAAAAATCTATGCCTCCAAAGAAATTCAGCAAGGGTGGATTTCACAAAATATTTGAGCCTATTACAACTCAGGAGATTAATGACTCCCCTTCGGTTCTTTTTAACTTCCATGAGGTGGGTTGCCTTGATTTTTGCCAAAAAGTCTAGGAGGTCACCAATTACCCTCCCTTAACACAACTGTTCACCCTGAGGCTTCAAGGAAAGCATGTCCACTTAGCAGGTCCGGACTTTAAACTCACTGCTAGGGTTGTCTCCAAAGCAACTAAGATCCCCTATATAGGAGAAAAGTGGTTCAAACAAGCATACCTAGATCTGAATCACTATAAACATTTCTTAAAACCAGACCATTAGGATGCTTGCCAAGCTATATTTCCTTTTTCTCACTTATTGAGCAGCTATGCCCCCCTCATGAGATTCATCATGAAGTATTTCACATGTGAAGGGAGGTTTTCCTGGATTTATTCCTATCACATCAGGCTTCTCATGCATTTCACAAGGACTCAGTTGCTAAATATCCCTTTCTTCCTCTGAAAAAGCATAGACAATATGTCCTCCCTTGTTCAAAAGAGACCTCCTGCTCAGCAAAAAGCTATTCTTTTCCATCATTCTCTCATCAAAATCATCATCCTTCACTAGCTTGAAAAGAAAGGAGTGCCATGGGATACTTTCATTTCTCATCCAGATTTTTCCATTGCCTCTTCATCTCATGGCCCATCTCACATATCCTCCTCACCCTCCACTCACTATGTCTCTCCTCCATCAAGTCAAAATACTCCTCAAAGGAAAACATCACCCATGATTGACAGTGAAAAAGAGCAGTCTTTTGAAATAAGGCATGAGGTTAGTGGTGATGAGGAACATAGGGACACTAAGAAAATTAGTGAACATGAACCAAGTGACAAATCACAGGGCAGTGACCATGAGTAGCAAATTAGTGATGATGAAGAAAAATAGTGCAGTGACCATGAGAAAAAAATTAGTGATGATAAAGACAAACAAGGTAGTGACCATGAGCAACAAATTAGTGATGATGAAGACAAATAGAGAAGTGAAAATGAGCAAGGAAACAATGAGGAAGAAGAGGTGCAAAGTAGTGATGATGAAGACCAGCAAGCTAGTGGTGATGAAGAGCAAAAGGAAAGTGTTCAAAGCAATGATGAGGAACACCACAGTCCTCAACAAAATCATGAAGCCAATCAAAGGGATAGTGAAAAAGGCGCCTCCTAGCAAAGCAGTGATCATGATGGCAGCCCACAAATAGAATCTAAGGAGAATAGTGAAGGAGGTGACAACATGCAAAATGACAATGAAGACAGTCCCAATGAAAACAGTCCTATTGAAGGCAACCCTCAACAAGTTCAAGACAGTAAGGAGGGTAAACAAGGCAGTCCAAAGACAGGCAAGGAAGGCAGTCAAATAGCAAAAAGAGATGATGAAGCTGGCAGTCCTAAACAAACTCAAAACAGTGAGAAAAATAGTGAACATGGAAACAAAGAAAGTAATGATGGAGGCATCAGGGTAAAGGACCAAGTTGAGCAAGTGCAAGTATTGAAACCTCCTCTCTCTTCTCCTCAACATAGCCAAGAGCATGTGATAGTTGTCTCTCCTAGGAAAGGGGCCATGACTCTTCCTCCAAAAGTGGTGAAGCCTAGAAACACCAGATCTGCAAAGAAGAAGATCACTCCAATAACGACTGGCAATGTCACTAGGGCGCTAAGAAGTAGAGGAAAATTGCCTAAGAAGAGTATTGTTGAATTGCAAAAGAGAAAAATGACAAGGAAGTCTATCCAAGGAAAGGGCAAAGAAAAAATTGAGCAGCAAGAGAGTAGTCATGAAAAAGAAAGGGAGTTTAACATCATACAAATAGACAGTGATGCTGGAGATGATGAAGCTAGAATTCTTGAGTCTCTTTTGCAAAACAGAGAAGCCCAAATCCATGACTTAGGAACTGATCTAGAAAGGTCAAAGGACCTCATAGATGTTCTACAAATGCAAAATAAACAAATGAGTGGTAAAATGGCAGTTTATGAGGCCCGGACATTCAAATACCAAAGGGAAGCCTACAAATCACAAGTCAAGCTTGAAGAGTATATGGGCGAATTTGATGATACTGAAGAAGAAGATCAGCCAATAAGAAAAATTCCTAGGACTATGGGTCTTAGGAAAGCTTTGGAGAAAAAGAAGGAACAAGAAACGACCCTTGTTTGATCTTATCCTCTCACACAATTGCTCGCCCAAGAAATAGAAAATGATAAAGAATCATGGCTTGAAAGGGCCAACAAGAATTTGGAGGATAAATTAGAGAAAGCAAAAATATACTTGGGTCTGCAAAGGAAGATGACTGGGCACTACAAGAAATTGAACCAATTTGCCCGAAGAAAGCTCAAACTTTCTCAAGAAAAGCTCAAAACTGTCTGAAAGAGGCGCCCGGTACAAAAAGTGGAGAAAGGCATATCTAGGCTTGAAATCTTGGAATTAGATTCCTTGCATGCTTCTAAGAACCCATAAGGGGCTTGCTCGCCAAAATTGAGCAAATTTTGACATGATTTTGTTTTTTGTGTTTTTTGGCCCTAATTGCACATTTTTCTAGGTGCTGCCATGGGTGCTAGGAGCATCCTCAGCTCATTAAAGTCATTTTTTGGATGGATTAAATTTGGGGGCAGCTACTCACAAATTTTCAGATCCAAAGGAGGTGTTTTGGTCCCCCAAAGAGGCAAAAATCAGTCAAAATTCATCTTTCTGCCTCACATATCAGCAGATGAGATGCCCCTTGGTTTTTTCACACAGTACACCTTTTGACAGACTTCCAAGGATCAGTTTGGGAAAAAAAAAGTAGTTCCAGAAACTAGACATCTAGGGCTTTCCAATGAGATATCACGAGCCTCGTTTCAACATCAGGAGGTCCCTCAAAAGTTGTTTATAAAACAGGCTTCTTTCTGCTGCTACACTCCTGTAGCATTTTGGCTAAAAAGGAAATTTTCTGAATATGCTCCTCCAAATGCGTGTTTAGCTATTTTTATCTCCATGTCAGTGACTAAAAGTAAATTTTCTTTCTATTATTAGCTTACATAAGATATTTTTGAAGATATTTTGTGCCTTGGGCTTTTCAAAGCCTCAAGGACAAAATCAGATATTTGTATTAGGCCAATGGCCTTCTAGATGCTCTAGGAGGGTTTCTTTCTCTTTGGCCTATATAATCCAAGAGAATTCAGTGTATTTGTTAGACTCCTATACCAATAGGTGTCATTTTTCATGATTGACTTGATGAACTATGAAATATGTTCAAACCTTTTTCTTGTTGCAAAGGTGTTCCATATTTTCAAAAAAATCAAAAAATCAAAAAATTTAAAAATTGTAAAGAGAGCATACCCTAAAAGAAAAATCAAAGGGTGAAAAATAAAAATGGCCAAAAAAGTGAAAGAAAATGAACCCCAAATAAGAAAAGGCCAAGGAAAATGTGCAAGTCTAAATGCCACTACTTTTTGCTCTGATGTAATAAACAAAATTGTGCGTAGTTTGTCAAACTTTTGCCACAATTTATGAAGAGTCAAACTGTTTAAACTTGACTCATTCATTTTTCAATTTCATGTTGTAGAATAGAGAATAAATATATGGCCAAACAGTTTAATCTTGGCAGATAAGTAGATAGGTAGAGTTAATAAAAGGTGCTCAACAGTTTAATCTGAGCCCTTGGATGTAATAAGTGTAGACTTAGATATGTTTGCCATGTAAAAGAAAAAGAAGATTGATAAGGGTTTTCCAGTCTAAGTGCACCCTAATAAAGAAGAGAAAATGGTAGGGTAAAGTAAGTAGGGTAGGTAGATGTTGTTGCAGAATTACATGTGATGAATGATGGTTCTAAGTGTGTTCAATTTTACTTTCATCACAAGTGCAAAGGCAGATACTACATTGGAAAAAGTTCACAGCAAAGCAAAGTCAAGATTATTAACTTCCCCTCTCATTTTCCCTAAACATTTTACTAATTTCCCTAAGCACTAAGGTATTTGAAGATTAAAGGGGCTCAAGGCATTTCCTTGACTTTTGGAGGGACCGGACCCTCGGCCCAATAATTGAAAAAACCTAAGTACTTGAAATCATCCATTATCACATTCATTCACCTCTTAAAAACCTGTTCCTAAGTAAAATACCATTTTACTTAGGAAAATCCTTCAATATTTCATGAAAAGCCCTCAAAATTACTTTTATTCTAAGTCGAAGTGATGAAAGTATAATGTGCCATTTACTTTTGAATATTCACTTTCTTGGTTATATTTAGTATTTTGAATTTAGATTGTCCCTTTTGTCATATTAACTCTAATTTATATATTAACTCCTATAATCACCTTTTCTATTATATATAAATCATTTTATAGTAATATCCCCAAAACCCTTATATTATGACTTTTTAGCCAAAAGTATTTAATTCCTATTTATTCAAATCAAAAACCCACAATACACCCCCTTTTGGCTAAAATATAACATTAATATTATTTCCACCCCCTACAGTAAATAAATCACATTGATTTGATTATTGTATAAATTAAAATATATGAAAACATTTAAACATATGTATATATGTTTAAAACAAAAAATAAACCCAAAGTTTAATTAAAACCAAACTTTGAAAATAATCCATCCCCGTGCATTTTTTCATCTCCGACCATACAAAAGAGATTAATTAATCCTCACGATTAATTAATAATCCAACCCGCCAATAAAATCCCGCCCGATGATTTTATTTAACAAATAATTACATTGGGCCCGCGTCATTAAAACTCCGCCATCTCCCTGTCTCGTCGACCGTTCGATCGACCCATCAAAGATCAACGACTATTATCAATTTCGCTAGCCATCCGCGTATGAACGATAACGCGCGATGGCCAAGCGGTTTTCAAACAGTGTCATGCTACGTGTCAATCGTTGTATCGCATCGCTGCCCATCCGCCCAAAACAACCTTTCCCCAAAAGCGGTGCGATGAAAACCGCTTACCGCCTACCCTCCTATGACTCATCTCCCGTACATGCTGATGTCATCCCATAAATTAATAAAAAATTCCGCCACCCATTGACTTTGTGAATAAAACAAAATAAGCCCGTGTTTTTCAATTTTTCATTCGTAGAGAACAACTACACCTCCATGCACAGAAATTAAAATCTTCACTGCTGAAGTCCGTCAACCTTTGTCTCATCGAAGAAAATTGCAGTCAAGCTTCCCAGAAGCTCGTCCGCCATAACCAGTACCCATTCAAATCACTGTTCATTCAAAGCTTACCTGCCAATATCAATCGTTTACCTGTTTAAACACAAACACCCTAGTGTTGCTCATTTTCACCTGATTGTGCAGTAAAACCCTTTGTAACCCAGCTGCGCCACCTGAAGCCTCTGTTAACCAATTCGAGCATGGTTTACCTCTCAAAAATCATTCTAGATTCACTCCACAGACCTCTCAAAATCAAATGAAACATTTTCGACCTCCCCTGCAAACCAATGCTTTCTTAACAATTTGTTTTGTTTTACAGGTGATCAGAAGACCACATCCTTGGATAAACAGTCTTAATACTAGTCATAAGACTTGTTTACTCTAAGAGTGTTATCAAATCTATTCAAACAGAGATGGAAGATAAAACATACAGTTGAAAGAAAAGCAAAGGAAACAGGATATTAAACAATTTACTGTTGAAACAGACAGTAAAAACCTAAACTACACATTGAAGGTAAAAGGACACAGTAAAGAACGGTTAGAGAGCATAACAGTTAAAGAGTATCAGTGGTTAAAGTGTATCAGGTAAAAGTCAGAGTGAAAGTTAAAATGAAGTTACAGAGCAGTCAAAAGTAAAACAGTAAAAGTAATTACAGAGGCAGTAAAATGGTAAAAAGAGATGAAAATACTTTCACCAACATTGAATTTTATCTAAAGTGAAAGTAAAACAGTCAAAGGAACAAAAAAGTGAAAAGATGAAAAACATAACAAGAAGGAACATTTTTGCAGAAATTGCATGTTTTAGTCATAGTTTTGCAGAAACTATTGTGATCAATAAAAGATTAATTTTACAAAACTGAAGGAGGTTTATGTTCTTGAGAGGACCATCTACAAAAACCTCTCTCACTTTTCTAACAGCTATTATTGTTTTGGAAATATTAAACAAAGTTGGAAAGCACTTTTTGCAGAAAATTACAGTCAAGTCATCATTTTGCAGAGAATATTGTGGCCAATTAGAAATACATTTCACAAAAATGAAGGAGGTTTGTGTTCCTAAGAGACCCATCTACAAAAACCTATCTCAGTTTTTGCACAGTGGTTTTATAATGAGAGATACATGCGCATCTTTACAGGCCATTTTTCAGACTCTGTAAAACTCTGTTTTACGCATATTTTTTACAGAGAATATTATGCACAGATGGAGAGGAATTTTGGGAAACTGAAAGAGGTTTATCTCACCAACATATTAATCCACAATAACCTCTTTCACTTTTTACATATCTATTACGGATTGAGAAATACAAAGATATAATTGGACCCCAAGTTTGCAGAATTGTTGGAGCAGAATGCACAAAGAAAGGAAGCAGTTAGTGACTTGGATGCCTCATCATCAACTAAGAGTTGGATCAAATTCAAATTCTCCTCTTTTTCATCACCTATCCATACAAAATAGTGCCAAATATATGCATTAGTTTGAGTGTCCTTTACTTAAGTTCTATTTATGTAAAATAGTTGGAGAGATTTGTGAACCAATCTTGATATTTTTTTCAAGATATTTTAGTTTAGAATTTGTATAAATACTCCCTCAATTGGAGTATTGAGGGTGGATTCTTCTACTTTGCTGTAACATTGACTTTTGGAATAAAGTGCTTTTGGAGAAATTTCTTTGTGGCTTGCTGGATGATGAATTGAAGCTCAAGACTTTTTGCAGGATTCATGTGTCAGACTACAGTTCAATAAGTCATTTCTATCCTGTATTTTAAGTTTTATATATGTTTACTATATCACTGTGTTTCATTTCTGAATAATTAACAAAAAAGGATTAAATTAGAAATTGCTTAAGTGTACTATGATTTCAATTGTTATTATTCTAAATGTTTTCTTCTAAACCGGTTATAAACAATGAATTCTTAATTGCTCTTGTTTCTCTGGTTTAAGCATTTGATTACTTAGTAAAGAATTCTTAATTGCTCTTTATTGGTAATCACTCACTTTCCCTCGTTTAAACATGTTGAAAGATTCTTAATTGCCTTTCATACATTTAAAAAATCCATTCCATTCACTTTAATATCCAAAATTGTTCTTTGTTTTGGCTATCTTGCCCTGCAAAGCCATCTTTAGTGTAAAAACTTAATCCAGTAAAGCCATCCTTTCGACTCCATAGCCCAATGGACTGAAATACTCAATCTTGCCCTCAGTTGGCGGATTCCACCATTCAACTTCAAACAAAAACCCTGGACTTATAACTACCCTAATATTTTCTAAGAACAAAGCTAAATCTTAAAAGAGAGAGCCCTCTTTGGATACAGATTGGCTAGATTCTGTATTTGAAGGTTGGTTTGTGGTTACCTCGGACCCATTTTCTCTTCCAACAACTTCAAGGAAAATCTGAGTGATAACATAGTGGCGACCATACTGGGGAATCTGAATCATTTTATTGTTACTATTGTTTGATTTATAAACTACAGACGGAGCCTGAAGATTAGCCAGGTAGCCTTTGAAATTGCTCTTGCTTTGCAATTGAAAAAGTAAATAAATGCTGCTTCAGTCTATCTCCGATCTAGTTTATGGATTGAACATCTGGTTTCAAATACTTGATCAGTTCCTCTTGTCAAATAAGTCTTTAAGAAATTTTAAATCTCATATCTAAAGCCTCTTAAAGAAATCATAGAAGTTGTTTTGAAAATTCATAAAAAAACAAAATAATCATAAAATACTCAAAATTTGGTTTCCTGAAGAACTAACTTTTTCTTCAGAATTATTTTACAAGTTTAGATTTGATCTATGATGGTGGACAGGGATGAGACACACAAATGTTAAAATCATCCACCTGGCGACTCCAAAATCAATTTCACAATCAAGACTCCACTGGAGGAATGAACCTCAAAGAACAATATGGAAAGATTAGGCTTTCAACTTGGATCTTAATCTAAGACATTATGTTCTTTTTCATTAAGAAATTTTTTCAATGTATATTGTATTTTATAGAAGATCTTAGATTAGTTTTTTAGTTATTTTCCTTTGAATATTGTAAGTAATAATTCTCCTAATCTCTTTGAGCAGCTTTCTTATGAATCTAATGATGATCATTTTCCAATTAAGAAGCCTCAAATAATCAAGACTGATCTTACAATCCCTGTACATATCCATGTGCCATATAAAGTTCCAGATAGATATAAGCCCCTTATTCTACCTCCTTTACTCCATGATTTTCCTAAAAAATACTACAAGTATCTTCCTAGATTTGATGGAGAGAATGGTATCACTGCCCAAAAACATATTCAAGGTTTTGAGAATTATTTGGATTTATTTGAAATTGATGAAGATGATGTTAAAAACAGACTTTTTTCTCTTTCTTTGCAAAATAGAATAAATAATTGGTTCAAAAATCTGCCTAATGCTAGCATCTCAAATTTCCAGCAGTTTATCAAAATTTTCCTTGATAGATGGATAATCAAAGTTAATCATTTTGTGATCATGGAAGAATATAATCAATTAAAAAGACATTCAAATGAAACAATACAACAATTTTCTAACAGATTTAATCAAGTTTATTATTCAGTGCCAAAAAATATTAGACCTCCTCATGATTCAGCTCTCTTGCATTATCCAAGTGCCTTTGATCCAGAAATAGAATTTTGATTAAGAGAAAGAGATCCAAAAACACTTGTACAGATGCAGAACATTGCAGTTGATGTGGAAGTTAATCTCCAAATCAAACAGGAAAAGTTGAAAGCGGAAGAAGAGGAAAAGAAAAACATTGCAGAAGTAAAACTCAACCTTTTGGTAAGAAAACTAGATGAAAGAACACAAGAGATCACTATGAAAGATGAATTTTTTATTCAAAATCACCATGAAGAAATAGAAGAGGTTGATAGCCATGAACAAATTCCTCTTAATTCAAATTATCATAGATCAGAAAATGAATTTATAGATCAATATGAGGAAGAGGAATCTGTTGATCTAATGTGTATGTTTGATGACATTCCTTCTTTTGATTATTTTCCTAAGTATGATCATTATGATGATAGTTATGTTCTCCAAACTCAAGCTAACTTTACAGAGCAATCAGAAGCTAGTTTGTGGGATGAAGAAACTCAGTTTCAGCAGATTGAAGACAATGATCAGCCAGTACATATCAACCATGAGAATGAGGAAGAAAGAGCAGAAAATGTGGAAATAAGTGAAGATTCTTTACCTCTTTGTTTTGCTTCATTTCAGTTCATTAGAGACAACTATCATGCCATCAATAATCAGCAATCTTTAGGAATTGTGATTGACAACAAAAAAGATAATGAAACTATTGATCAAGATTTTTTAGTTTCACAATTGCAGTTATCAGTTCCTATCGAAATAAATGATCAAATGACACAAGAAAGTTTCATACCACTATTTTTTGAATCATTTCAGTGTTTGAAAGAAATATGGTATAACATATTTAATGAAAAGGATGAGAAACTTGTTGAAGTTTGTGAAGTCTCATGGAAACCTATATGCTATAGGTTGCAGCCATTTTCCCAAGTTTTTCAGGATCCAATAGCAGGTACGTTGAATATTGAAGGCATTCAAAGCATTCCTCTACTAACTAACTATGATTTTCATAATCAAGATGATAAAGAATTCAACAGTCAAACATTACAATCAGTAGGAATATCATCACAAATCTTATTTGAAAGTTTGCAGGGAGATAAAGACGAAAATAACATTTTAGATTCATGGCATGGAGGCCATCCAGAACAGATATATCTTTGTTTAGATCAGTTAAACATTAGTGTATATATTTTGGAAGATCCTTTTGTACAGTTTCTAGAGTCAACAAAGGAAATCAAGTGTTTCCTTATCCTCTCATTTGTTGACAAGTTTCTAATAGGTTGCAGAAGTACAATTTTGATAATCAACAAGAAAATGCAACAAAATCTATCAAAGTACATAATGTTTGAATGGTTGCATTGGCTATTTAATTTTACCTAACTAGCAGTTGAACAGTAGATTGAGTAGGTAGATGAGTGCTAATAAGCTCAGAATTTTGAGCATTTTTTTTTAGTTTTCAATTTTCAGCTAGTTTTTCATTAAGTTGGTTTGAAAATTTTTGTGTGTTGTTTTAGTTTCAGATTAGATTTTAGTTTGCAGAAGACAGAAGACATTTACTGGTTCACCAAGGTCAATGGATGAGGACAACTGACCTGCTGTTCTTGACTTTTCACCAGGAAAAGCCATCCCCAAGTGGAGCCAGTGTTAGACTCCTATACCAATAGGTGTCATTTTTCATGATTGACTTGATGAACTATGCAATATGTTCAAACCTTTTTCTTGTTTCAAAGGTGTTCCATATTTTCAAAAAAATCAAAAAATCAAAAAATTTAAAAATTGTAAAGAGGGTATACCCTAAAAGAAAAATCAAAGGGTGAAAAAATAAAAATGGCCAAAAAAGTGAAAGAAAATGAACCCCACCAAAAGAAAGGCCAAGGAAAGTGTGCAAGTCTAAATTCCACTACTTTTTGCTCTGATGTAATAAACAAAATTGTGTGCAGCTTGTCAAACTTTTGCCACAATTTATGAAGAGTCAAACTGTTTAAACTTGACTCATTCATTTTTCAATTTAATGTTGTAGAATAGAGAATAAATATCTGACCAAACAGTTTAATCTTGGCAGATAAGTAGATAGGTAGAGTTAATAAAAGGTGCTCAACAGTTTAATCTGAGCCCTTGGATGTAATAAGTGTAGACTTAGATAGGTTTTCCATGTAAAAGAAAAAGAAGATTGATAAGGGTTTTCCAGTCTAAGTGCACCCTAATAAAGAAGAAAAAATGGTAGGGTAAAGTAGGTAGGGTAGGTAGATGTTGTTTCAGAATTACATGTGATGAATGATGGTTCTAAGTGTGTTCAATTTTACTTTCATCACAAGTACAAAGGCAGATACTACATTGGAAAAGTTCACAGCAAAGCAAAGTCAAGATTATTAACTTCCCCTTCATTTTTCCCTAAAGATTTCAATAATTTCCCCTAAGTGCTAAGGTATTTGAAGATTAAAGGGGCTCAAGGCATTTCCTTGACTTTTGGAGGGACCGGACCCTCGGCCCAATAATTGAAAAAACCTAAGTACTTGAAATCATCCATTATCACATTCATTCACCTCTTAAAAACCTTTTCCTAAGTAAAATCCCATTTTTTACTTAGGAAAATCCTTCAATATTTCATGAAAAGCCCTCAAAATCACTTTTATTCTAAGTCTAAGTGATGAAAGTATAATAATGCCATTTACTTTTGAATCTTCACTTTCTTGGTTATATGTAAGTATTTTGAGTTTACATTGTCCCTTTGTCATATTAACTCTAATTTATATATTAACTCCCTATGAAAATCACCTTTTCCTATTATATATAAATCCTTTTATAGTAATATCCCCAAAACCCTTATATTATGACTTTTTAGCCAAAAGTATTTAATCCCTATTTATTCAAATCAAAAACCCACAATACACCCCCTTTTGGCTAAAATATAACATTAATATTATTCCCACCCCCCTACAGTAAATAAATCGCATTGATTTGATTATTGTATAAATTAAAATATATGAAAAACATTTAAACATATGTATATATGTTTAAAACAAAAAATAAACCCAAAGTTTAATTAAAACCAAACTTTGAAAATAATCCATCCCCGTGCATTTTTCATCTCCGGCCATACAAAGAGATTAATTAATCCCCACGATTAATTAATAATCCAACCCGCCAATCAAACTCCGCCCGATGAGTTTAATTTATAGTTAAATACGTCGGGTCCACGTCATTAAAACTCCGCCATCTCCATGTCCCGTCGACCGTTCGATAGACCCATCAAAGATCAACGACTGTTATCAATTTCGCTGGCCATCCACGTACGAAGGATAACGCGCGATGGCCAAGCGGTTTTCAAACAGTGTCATGCTACGTGTCAATCGCTATCTCGCATCGCTGCCCATCCGCCCAAAACAACCTTTCCCCAAAAGCGGTGCGATGAAAACCGCTTACCGCCTACCCTCCTATGACTCATCTCCCGTACATGCTGACGTCATCCCATAAATTAATAAAAAATTCCGCCACCCATTGACTTTGTGAATAAAACAAAATAAGCCTGCGTTTTTCAGTTTTTCATTCGCAGAGAACAACTACACCTCCATGCTCAGAAATTCAAATCTTCACTGCTGAAGTCCGTCAACCTTTGTCTCATCGAAGAAAATTGCAGTCGAGCTTCCCAGAAGCTCGTCCGCCATAACCAGTACCCATTCAAATCACTGTTCATTCAAAGCTTACCTGCCAATATCAATCGTTTACCCGTTTAAACACAAACACCCTAGTGTTTCTCATTTTCACCTGATTGTGCAGTAAAACCCTTTGTAACCCAGCTGCGCCACCTGAAGCCTCTGTTAACCAATTCGAGCATGGTTTACCTCTAAAAAATCATTCTAGATTCACTCCACAGACCTCTCAAAATCAAATGAAACCTTTTCGACCTCCCCTGCAAACCAATGCTTTCTTGACAATTTGTTTTGTTTTACAGGTGATCAGAAGACCACATCCTTGGATAAACAGTCTTAATACTAGTCATAAGACTTGTTTACTCCAAGAGTGTTATCAAATCTATTCAAACAAAGATGGAAGATAAAACATACAATTGAAAGACAAGCAAAGGAAACAAGACATTAAACGATTTACTGTTGAAATAGATAGTAAAAACCTAAACTACACATTGAAGACAAAAGGACACAGTAAAGAATGGTTAGAGAGCATAACAGTTAAAGAGTATCGGTGGTTAAAGTGTATCAGGTAAAAGTTAGAGTGAAAGTTAAAATGAAGTTACAGAGCAGTCAAAGGTAAAATAGTAAAAGTAATTACAGAGGCAGTAAAATGGTAAAAAGAGATGAAAATACTTTCACCAACATTGAATTTTATCTAAAGTGAAAGTAAAATAGTTAAAAGAACAAAAAAGTGAAAAGATGAAAAACACAACAAGAAGGAACATTTTTGCAGAAATTTAATGTTTTAGTCATTGTTTTGCAGAAACTATTGTGATCAATACAAGATGAATTTTGAAAAACTGAAGGAGGTTTATGTTCTTAAGAGGACCATCTACAAAAATCTCTCTCACTTTTCTAACAGCTATTATGGTTTTGGAAATATTAAACAATGATGGAAAGCACTTTTTGCAGAAAATACCAGTTAAGTCATCATTTTTCAGAGAATATTGTGGTAAATAAAAAATACATCATACAAAACTGAAGGAGGTTTTTGTTCCTAAGAGACATATCTACAAAAACCTATCTCACTTTTTGCACAGTGATTTCAAAATGAGAGATACATGGACATCTTTACAGGTTGTTTTTCAGACTCTGTAAAACTCTATTTTACACATATTTTTGCAGAGCCTTTTGTGCACAGCTGGAGAGGAATTTGGGGAAACTGAAAGAGGTTTATCTCACCAACATATTAATATACAATAACCTCTTTCACGTTTTACATATCTATTATGGATTGAGAAATAAAAAGGTCTCATTGGACCCCAAATTTGCAGAATTGTTGGAGCAGAATTGCACAAAGAAAGGAAGCAGTTAGTGACTTGGATGCCTCATCATCAACTAAGAGTTGGATCAAATTCGAATTCTCCTCTTTTTCATCACCTATCCATAAAAAATAGTGCCAAATAGATGCATTAGTTTGAGTGTCTTTTACTTAAGTTCTATTTATGTAAAATAGTTGGAGAGATTTGTGAACTAATCTTGATATTTTTTCAAGATATTTTAGTTTAGAATTTGTATAAATACTTCACTCTTGGAAGTATTGAGGGTGGATTCTTCTACTTTGTTGTAACATTGATTTTTGGAATAGAGTGCTTTTGGAAAAATTTCTTTGTGGCTTGCTGGATGATGAATTGAAGCTCAAGACTTTTTGCAGAATTCATGTGTCAGACTACAGTTCAATAAGTCATTTCTATCCTGTGTTTTAAGTTTTATATATGTTTACTACATCACCGTGTTTCATTTCTGAATAATTAACAAAAAGAATTAAATCAGAAATTGCTTAAGTGCACTCTGATTTCAATTGTTATTATTCTAAATGTTTTCTTCTAAACTGGTTATAAACAATGAATTCTTAATTCCTCTTGTTTCTCTGGTTTAAGCATTTGACTACTTAGTAAAGAATTCTTAATTTCTCTTTATTGGTAATCACTTACTTTCCCTCATTTAAACATGTTGAAAGATTCTTAATTTCCTTTCATCAATTTAGAAAAATCCATTCCATTCACTTTAATATCCAAAATTGTTCTTTGTTTTGGCTATCTTGCCCTGCAAAGCCATCTTTAGTGTAAAAACTTAATCCAGTAAAGACATCCTTTCGACTCCATAGCCCAATGGCCTGAAATACTCAATCTTGCCCTCAGTTGGCGGATTCCACCATTCAAATTCAAACAAAAGCTCCTGGACTTATAACTAGCCTAATATTTTCTAAGAACAAAGCTAAATTTTAAAGAGAGAGCCCTCTCTGGATACAGATTGGCTAGATTCTGTATCTAAAGGTTGGTTTGTGGTTACCTCGGACAACTTTCGTTTTCTAACAACTTCAAGGAAAATACGAATTATCATAGGTAACAAGGCTGAACTTGATGTTATAGAGAAATACATAGTATTACAAGCGTTGAAGAAATACTTTGTCTCATGAAGTGGATGATTTCTCGTTTTACGTGGATGGTGGAAGATGACTGTTTGTAGGATTCCATGGCTTGGTGAATGGTATAGTGTTCCTTATCTGTTATGTTTCCTTAGTTTATCATATATGTTTTCATGCTTCTTGCTTGTTGTAGGTCAGTAAAGAATAGATTTGAGACATGCCCATGGAGGCACCTCAAGTTTCCTGATTCATTACAGCTTCTATGTTTTTCTTCTTTCTTGGTTATGTCAAAGAATTTCTTAATTGCTCTTTGATACCCTAAGAACTTGTTATCAATTTCATTAATGGTTATTATGTATGTTGTCTAGTATGATTCAAGGTACGCCCTGCTTACTCATAGCTAATCAAAACCCCATCACTGAAATCTCTCTTTGAAGTATTGGTTGTCTAGTTAAGCCAAAGAGGTCTTGTTTCGATCTTGCCCTTTTCCCATGCTCTGCAGTCTTATTTCAAAGTTCCCAATAGCTCAAAATATGATGTCTAGGAGTTCCCTCTTCATAGGTTGAGTTGTTTGTTTGTCTTATTTGTTTTCCCAAAATTCTGAAGGTGATTTTCCCAAAGTTAGAGGGTCTTATACTTCTATGCATCGCCTGATTGTTTATTTTATGCATCTATCAGTTTGAGTTTCATTTATAGTGATTAATGGTTAGCCCTACCACATGGATGTTTGCTGTAAAACTATTTATGCTTAAAACCCCTTTGTCTCTCACAAACTTAGTGTCCATCTCATTTCACTTCACCTAAAGAATCCATTTATCTCGACCAAATCGGCTCTGCAATATACCTTTTCCACCATTTGAGATAGTCTCGACCTTTTTGACCCCATAGCCCAGTTGATCTGAAAATATTTTTATCTATTTATCCTTTGATCAGTTCTCCCTCAAAAAAACCTAAAACAAACCAAAACATACTTAAAAACTAGCCTAAAATCAAATACATAAAAAACAAACAAGTTTACATCCTTTGCATAATAGAGAGAGCCATCTCTAAGTCCAAGAAGGCTAGGTCCTAGGGCTACAAATTTGGTTTGATACCCTGTCACTTGGCTTGCCAATCTGCCAAATCACGGGACCCTAACATAATGGCGATCACGGTGGGACCTTGAATCAAAACATCCTAGGTATCCCTTAGGAACTCTCAAAGTCTTAGTCAAACTTAGAAAACTTAAGTGTTGTCCGAAGAGTAGAAACTATCTCTTTCACCATCTTAGAAAAATGATGATTTAGTTATAAGAAACTCTTACAAACCTCAGGGCTACATATAGGAACTCAGAAAACTCCAAAAAACATCCCTAGATTGGCTTTTTCTCAGTTATTGGTGGTGGACCATAAATACATATCTCTAAAAAACAACAAAACATCCACCTGGCGACTCCACTAGCCTCTAGTAGGCCTAATACTCCATAAAAAACCAAAAATTTCATAAATCATAATATCATGTTGACTTGCCTTTACAAAAACACAAAGTTTATGATGCAGCCGCTGAAATTAGTGACAAACTAAGTACAACTTAGGAATTCAAAAATCTTCATCTAAACATAGGAAACCAACAGAATAACTTGCAAATAGAACTATAGCTTTCTCAACAATCTAGCAAACTGTTGAACTAATTTTTAAGTCATTCTTGCAAGTTTTCGCATAAAAGTTTTCTAGAAAAGAATTTTCCTAAAAATATCCTTATCAGTATCGGTGGTGGACCATAAATCTCAAGAAAATCCACCTGGTGACTCCACTAGCCTTCATTTTGTTTTTACCTTACTTACATTAGCGAAACCCCTAGAGAGGACAATCATCCAAAAAAAACAATCACAACTATCACCCTCTCTAAACTTTGACTTTGAAATCTGGCTTCACAAAGAATTAATACCAGATCTTACCGAGACCTGAATCCCCCTATCATAGTTGATGACCCAGAAAAGATTTTGTGGCAAACTTCTGAAACTGGTGACTTAGCTACCGATAGGACCATCCACAAAGCAAGCTCTTTACCTGAACATCTTACATCCTTGAAAAATTCCCAATTTGACTCGAGTTCAGCAAAAGCCCTTTTTAGAAGCAAGTCGCAAATTAAAATCAACCTTGACGATCTTGAGCCCTTAGATTTGCAGCAGAGTCCTAGCAGAGAAGCCTCACCCACTACACCTCCTGATTTTCAGCTTCTCCACCACTTTGGCTCTTATCACCCCAAATATGCTCAGAATCAGTCCACAAGTCCAAATACCTCCACCACACCCATTCAGACCACCACTGTGCAAATCACCTCATCCCATACTACAAACCCTCATATTGTAAATCTACCATCAGCTCCCATCATGGCATCTTGGTATGCGCCCTTAGTGTTACCACTACCTTTGGTACCTTTGCAAAATGATTACCAATCCTGAATCCCACACTTCACCGGAACCGAGGCTACTACTGCTCAAAAGCATGTAGATAGAATCAGCGATACTTTTGACTACATGGAATTAGAAGATGAAACCATAAAGATGAGAATGTTCGCCCAAAGCCTAGGCGGAGAACCCAATAAATGGTTTAAAAGCTTAGCTCCTAACAATATACATGATCTCCCAGCACTTTACCAAACTTTCATAAACAGGTGGGAAATCAGGAAAAGCTCCATCCAAATCCTTTCTGAATACAACAATCTTAAAAGGAATATGGGGGAAAGTGTTCAGGACTATTGCACTAGATTCAACAGTGTCTATAACGCCCTCCCGCCTCACATGAAACCTCCATTTGGCTCAACACTAGTAAAATTTCCCGAAGGTTTCGATCCAGATATGACATACCAACTAAGAGAAAGAGACCCCGCAACTTTAGAAGAAATGCAAAGAGTAGCTGTTAGTGTAGAAGCCAACCTAGCTGAGAAAAGAGCTAGGATAAGATAAGAAAGGAAAGTCACATACCGAGATGAGGCCATGCCTTCTACCTCCTCCTCAGATCCCAGAAAAGACAACCTGGTTAGAACCATGGAGAGAATGTGGGAAAGAATAAATCTAAATGAAAAAGCACCTCTTAAGGACAACCAGCCAAATCCTCAAAACAGAAACCGAAACCAAAAATTTAGAAGAGACCCGCCTCAAAACAAACCAAGGGAAAATGACCAACAAATCAGGCCACCTTTCAATGAAAACTATGTTGATGAGGTAGAAAGAGATATGGAACCACTTGATGAAAATCACTTAAAGTTGATAGGTTCTGATAGCGAGGGTGAGGTTTTCCTCACAGAAGAAGAACAAGTTTTCTTCTCCTCAAATCAAAATGAAGCAAATTATGAGGACCTCGAAGATCCTGAGGTAGGATTACAAAACGCTATAATGGAAGCTCATAGGTAATATGATCTTAGGAGTAAGAAAAACCAAGACAACTCTAAGAGATGTAGCTTAGACACTGCTGTTACAAAAACCCCCGATACCATTCTTAAAAGAACAACAGATAGTAACAAAATCATGGCTAAGAGAACTGACCAAAACAAAGACAAAACTAGCCAGGCAAACATACCTAACTATCCTAGGGATTGGGCCGTGAATACGACCACTTTTTAACACTTATTTCATCCATTTTTACTCTTCTTTATCATGTCATTTATTATAATTTATCATATAAATCCATCTTATAATGATTTATACTCTTATGGATGAATATTATTTCTTCTCCTTTATTTTTAATAAATTGATGATTATTATGCATAATTTTATCAATGATGGTTTATTAATATATTTTGTAATATCACTCACCATTTTAGCTCCAAGATATTTTCCAAATTGAAGATTTGATCTCCAAATCATCATTAAATATTCCAACTCAGAAATTCGCTGGAATAAGAAGTGACAGTTTTGCGGTTGAGATTCTGGGCAAATGAAGAAGAATCTGGAAATTCTGGAACATGGGTTTTGTCCAGAATGGGCCCAATTAACTTTTTTAAAGAACGGTTGCCCAAATTTGGCTTGTATTGAGAGAAACGTAGGGTTCTTTGAGCACAATTTTATTAGATTTATTGTTGTGGCCGTCCTCCAAATCTCAGTTGCAAAGCCAAATTCGCCTTGCTCTTGTTGAAAGATTGTTGCAAATGTATTTTCTGGTTAATCAAGTTGTTGGGAACAATCCAATATTGTTATGGGAGATCATATTTTCTATTTAATTTCTCTTCCTTCTGATTATAAAAGGAGAGCATGTATTGTGTATTGGGGGAGGATGAAGAACAGTGGATGATTATTGAAATCCCTTTGTAACACTATAATTCCTTGACTCTTGTGAGCAAAGCGCAACTGATGTAAAAGATATTCATGTTTTATTAATACAAAGAGGCGTTCTCGTTCCATTTCTCAAGCTCTGCAGTAGCCCAGTGGTGCTTTCACCGACGGTTGAGGGCCCGACCCTGGTGGAGTGATCTGTTGTTTGTATTTCCATTATTTTATTTTTTTTGTGTGAAGTGTGTCTAATGTTTGTTTTAATCACAGAATTGGTTTATTGTTGGATCAAATACAGAGTCATTGTTATTTCATCTTTTACAAGAAGCACATCTTCCGTTCAATTATCTTGTTATTATTATAAAGCTTCGCTGACTTGTATCTAATTTGAGTTGCTGTTCCATTAGCTTATAGTCTATTATAATTGGTTGTTGCGTGGTGAGTGGCTGTCAACAGAATTAAAGCATGTAAATCTAGTTGCTTGAGTATGTTAGAATTGTAATTGTTGTTCATTTCATGTTTCTCTTCTATTTATGTTCATTGTTTATTCATAGTCTTCGATTAGCAAACATATGAGTTATAGTTACATGCTGTTGTTCCTTTCCCTATTTCGTTTCTTTTAAGTTACGTTCATTGAATTTATTTTTGTTTCAATTGCTTTAAGATCTCCAACTGTAGAGGATAGAGGCTATTGCTTCCAAGTCCCCAGATTGGTTATTTTGCATCGATTTCTAAGGGAAAGAGTTACCGCTACTGCATCCCTGATCTATGTTTTGTAAGATTGATGTAGTTTAATATTTCCATTTCATGTCACTGTAATTAGGTTTCTTTACAAGCATTTGTTACTTTTGTATTTGTTATTCTATATTACATCTTCACAGCATTTCTCTTGGATGAATTGCAACCTCAGACAGAGTACACTCTTGAAATAAAAAGTCGCTCCTGGATTGATAATTAATGTGAGATAAATAGGTGTTAAAAAGATACCTTTTTTTGCCTCGACATTTTGGCATTGTTGCCGGGGAGAGTGTATGCTATTTAGAAGGAGTGATGCACATTTGAACTTTTTTCTGCTTGGGGAGAATTGGGTTTTAAAGACGAAATGTAAGAACCTACGCACCGAGCAAGGAACATACTTTCTCACTGCCCGCTTCACAGCAGAATTGGGTAATTTTTTTTTTTTTTTTTAGGTAGGAATGAAGGCTTGTTGTTTTAAATGACTATTAAATCTAAACAAGACAAAATTCCTCCCAAACTTGAAAAACATAAGGGGCTGGTGACCCTTGGGAGAAGGACCTTTATTGACGAAATTCTTAAGAAAACTGAATCTCAGCCATCAGTAGGACCTACGAAAGTTATTTCTAGACAACCTACTAGTTCCCTTCAGGCCATAGAGTCACCATCTGTAGCCTTTGCTGAGGTACATATCCAAACAGAAGAGACTGAGCAAGATTCCCAAGAAATTGAGAATTCTTGCCCAATTTGTTTACAAGAAGGGAAGTTGGCCTCTCATACCCTACTATTTATCAACATGCATTTTTGGAGGCCTTATTTTGGAAATGGCTCCACTGGAAATATTCTTATACATGAGCATATTTGATTTTCAAAGAAGAGTAGATTAGTGGAGAAAATAAAATGAATAAGGAAATAAAATAAACACATTTTTTTATTTTTTTATTTTTGTAAAAATAGTTGTTTTTGTTGCAACACGCTGTGGAAATCAACATTGATGATAAATATTATAACTTATTTGTGTATGTAGATGAATTATATTACAAATAAAAATTCTACAAACACTTATATTCATATTTATCATCAATATGGAAAAATTCCTTGAATATCATTTTTTTGGCTTGCGGGCTTGATGAAAATCCTGAAAACAAAGTTAGGACAGTCATGTTTTGGAAGACCAAAATTGAATATTTTTAAAAATTGCTTCTATTATAAGTATCCCTTGATGTATAATTTCCAACTCAATTTGAATCACTCAATTTTGATTCGAAACGAAAAAGTTAGAACCAAAACATTGACAAGGTGTCTAGTAGGCAGCTCAAGAACAGAGTTGGGACAGTCAGTTTTTGGAGGCCTAAATGACTATATTTTTAAAAAAAAATTCTATGGTATATTCCTATATGAATCTAGTTTACAACACAATTTTAATCACTCAATTTTGATATCGTATGAGGAATTTATGACCGAAACACTGACTGCCTATCATAAATCAGCATTCTTGAAACTCTGTTTTCTCGGCTGTTCATTAACGTATTTGACCCATCAATTCTTCTTGTCTTCAAAACATTTTTCTATTGGATATCAATAAATGAATCTAATTTAATCTTCAATTTGAATCGGTTCAATCCGCCATTAAACGAAAAATTTATGCTTGAAATATTAACTGTTAGTCTAAGCTGGAAAATAAAAAATGACTCTATTATGCAGGTTGTTCTAAGCCAATTTAACATATCATAGCATTGAATTTTTAAAACCTGTTTCTATTGGAGATAAAAATTTGCATTAGCTCTCATTTGGCTTTGTAATCACTCAAATCGGACGAAAAACAAAGAAGTTATGATTGAAACACTGCTGGTTAGCATGATTGGCCACTGCTCTCCCGCATGTAATAAATTAATTTTACTTTGTCCATGGATTTGTTCTACATAGTAACTACTTGTTAGTTTTTTTTGCATAATTATTGGATCAGGAGAGCCTACGTACCTCTCTTTCTCCATGATTTAATGTTTTACTGCAGTTAGACACTCGTTTTTTGCAGGTCGTAGCAAAACAAAGAAGGTCAATTTATGGACGAGCGATTCTGGAGAGAAATTTTAGTGAAACAAGGGCATTTCATCCAGTTTATTACCTAATAGATTCATAACAAAAGAAATGAAGAATTGGTTTCCATTTGAAGATTCATGTCACTGCTGCCAAACATTTTTCAAAAAGATCATTCTTTTCCATTAATAGATTTGATATTCTCTTAGAAATAATATCATCGTTGTTGTAACTTAATAGAGTGTTGTTTCTTTTCTGATTTATTTTATGTTTTTGTGTTTCAGGTGTTAATCTCTTCAAATTATGATTTCCTCTCCAGTGGAAATTGAACAATAAGGACCCCACCATGCAAGTTTCAATTACAGAAGGCAATTCTTCAGTAGCACCAATTCTGTAAAAATTTACTTTTTCTTGAAACATGTACATAAACTTTCTATTTGATTGGATTTGCTTGGCAATGGATTTCATATTAGCTTTGTTCTTTCTTCTATTTTTTTTTCCTTTTTGCGTGTTTATATTTGTTTTTTGTTCTTCTTAAGGAACAGTTGTTGTTCTTCTTAAGGAACAGTTGTTGTTCCTCTTAAGGAACAACAATCGTTCCTCTTAAGGAACAACAGTCGTTCCTCTTAAGAAGCAGTGCGTTTATGTGTTTATTTTTGTTGTTCCTTCCAAAAGGAACAACATTTTCGCCAATTAGTTTTGTTGTTCTTTTAAAAAAGAATTTATTTTTTTTTTGCATGATTTCACTGTTCCCTTTCAAAGAGACAGCACCGTTCGTTTTTTCTGTTGTTCCTTTTAAAAGTAACAACACCACTCGTTTTTGTTGTTCCTTTCAAAAGGAACAGCACCGACTGTTCTTGTTGTTCCTTTCCAAAGGAACAACATTTTCGCCGACTGTTCTTGTTGTTCCTTTCCAAAGGAACAGAATTTTCACAGATTATTCTTGCTATTCCTTTCCAAATGAACAACATTTTTGCAGATTGTTTTTGCTATTCCTTTCCAAAGGAACAACACTTTTTTAGTGCATTTTTCTTGTTTTTTTAAACAACATTTTTAGAATTTTTTTTGAATTTTTCATGAATTTTTGAAATACAAACATACAATTTATGGAATGATACACAAATTAGAGCTTATTGTAATCAGTAAATCAAAATAAATCGTCATTTTTAAGAAAGTTGTTTAGTAATGATAAGAAAAAGGAAAAAGGGACATAATCAATAACATGATTTTGTTGTCTTATTACCACTAAATTCATATGATCGATTATATTTATCATGTTGGTTCTTTCCCATATTTTATAACTTTATTTGATTTTTACTTATGGAGTAGGAACAAGGGCATATTCTTTTCTATTGAGTTGTTCAGACTTCTTCCACCATCCCTACTCTTAAGGAGTGTTGAGCCATCCTTTATGAATAAATAGGAAAGTGCTATATGAAAAGAAAAATATTTACATATTTCATTAATAATTTTATAATTTGGCAGATGGAGGATAGGGGGTCTCATCAAGAGTCGGCCTACCATGTTCATAAGGAAGCAAGTGAAGTGGCATTCCCATCATGGCCACCAAACCAGGGATATGGTCCAATGGACAATTGAAAAAATTAAGAAGTCCTTGGAACAGGAGGTCTCATCACGAGCCGGCCTGCCCACTTTTCACTTCTTCCCAGTGAATGGCATTGTGATTTATCTGGTCACCAAGCCAGCACAATGGCCTCTGTTATGAAAATTAACAAGCACTTCCTCAGCATAAATAAAGGACAATGGTTCCAAGGGTGAGAGAGAAACTCTGTCAAGGTTATGGACACCTGTGGGCAACAGAGCTCTGCTGATGGTATTGGAGTCACATTTATACACATCAATAATAATATTAAACCCTTTTTCCTATATCTCTATTTAAATATCAGATGAAAGTATGAATCCTTAACCTTTGATTTCGAACCTATTATACATGAAAATCATCATAAATCGATCACATTAGTTTAAGTGGGTAATAAATGCATTTGTACTTATGTTTATCTTAAGCTGTCCCTTCTCCTTATCCTTGAATCATTACAAAACACTTCTATATCTGTTTACGATTTATCACATGTATGGATTTCAGTAAATGCTATAATTTCATTGATTGTATCATAAGTATGTATGCCTTTCCATGCTATACGCTTGCTGTGCAATACGTTTCTCTTTTATTTTGTTGATTTGCCACAGTATTGATACTGCATTTTTATAGAATTTTTTATGCTTGAAATGTTTTTGCATGCATCTTATCTATTTCCATTCCAAACTGAAACTGTGGATTCAAGAAAATTGCATACCGAATTGTGATTTGTTTACAGGAGAACAACAAGTATGGGGGGGAATTCTATTCGCAGCATGATCACACTATTGCAACTAACAACAAAGGCTCATGAATGCACAAAATTCTTTAGACATGATGTGCTTGCATATCTTCCACCTTTTGCATCACTTTCAGTATCTGCTCAGCCTACATCAGCTTCAACACAGGCCAATTCCTACATGTCATTCCATTTTTTTCGGAGGTAACACTTGAGGTAAAATAGCATAATTTTCTGATTTATTATGAATTTAGGAGAATTTCATGAAAATCCATTGAACATTATTTATCATCATTCATTCCATATCTTTACCACTTCCCATTTTTCTAGACACGTCTCATCTTTCAGTTTGGGGGAGTGTTGATTTCTTTCATTTCTTTCTTATGACCATGTCAATAATCTTCTTTAATATTCTTATTCATTCTCAACACCTCCCTTATTCCATGTTGTTTTATAACAAGCATAGATTTCAACAGATTGTAGCAACCACCTCTCTTTGTTTTCTAGCATCGCATGAGGACATGCTAATTCTTCAGTTTCGGGGGGGGGGGGAATTGCTACACATGATGGATGTTTTCCACTTTCTTTTTCATTTAAGGAATACAATTTCATTTGTATATGGTGCAGAAATTGTTTTGCATATATCTTTAAAACTATGAACTGAATTCTTGTGATTTCTGGATAATAAAGAGGAATCATTAAAATACACAAACCCAGATAATTTCACGCTAAATTAGTTCATAAAATTTCAAAAATTATGCACTATCACCTACAACCATTTTGTTTATATCTCATGATCCGTGCATCAAAACGATCCGATTTTTGAGAAAATGATTAATGAGGGTTGTTGTTACTTATGTCACATTTTTCTGCAACTTCATATGCATATAGTTGAACATCAACTGTAAAAATTGTTATGCCTCTATTGCTAAAATTGAATATTCATTATTTGAGGAAACATTCATTTGTTCCATCTATTTCATGAGTTGGGATGAACAATTTTCTTTGCTTGGTTAACACATGGGTTTTGTCTTTGGGTTGCATGAGAACATGCAATATATTCAGTTCTGGGTTGCATGAGACTGTCTGATATATTTAGGGCCGGGGCCAATAATTGGGTGGTAAGATATGACACTTTTAACATATTTGTGTGTCATTTTATATTATCTATAATTTATTATAATTTATTATAAACCCATTTATAATGATTTATGCTCTTATGTGGGGGAATATTATTTCTTCTCCTTTATTTTTAATAAATTGATGATTATTATGCAATTTACCTTGATGATAGTTTAAATGCTATATGCAGCAAAATCAGCTCACATTTTAGCCTCAGATATTTTCAGTTGAAGATTTGATATCAAATCATCATAAGAATATTCAACTCGTCCATTTAAGATAAGGAAGTGACATTTAGGATTTTAATATTAAGGGCAGAGTAATGAAGAAGAATCTGGAAAATCTGGAACATGGGTTTTGTCCAGAATGGACAAAATTAACTTTGTTGAGAAAATGGTTTGCCCAAATTCGGCCTGTATTGAGAGAAACGCAGGGTTATTTGAGCATGATTTTCTCAGATTCGTTGTTGCGGTCGTCCTCCAAATCTTAGCTGCAAAGCCAAATTATCCTTGCTCTTGTTGAAAGATTGATGAAAATATATTTTCTGGTTGATCAAGTTATTTTTTATTAGAATTTTGAGGTCTAAAATGGGCCTCCTAAGAAAAATGTACAACAAAATAAACTTTATAACAACCAATAGGATTCAAGATGATGATGTCAACCATGGGGGATGATTCACCATTTTTTAAATAAAAAGGTAAAAATATTAAAAAATAATAAAATAATAAAACTACTTTTTCAACTCGTATTTTCAACTTATCTCCCAAAATTTTTACTCAAATTTCGAGTGGGAGTACTCGTTGGATGCGAAATTTAATTCCTCATCCACGGAGTACCCATGTTGCATACTTTCGATGAACTCTACTACACGAAAAATGAGAAATACATAAAAAAAATGTGATTACAATCACCGTTTTTCATGTATTTCTCATTTTTCATGTAGTAGAACTATCGAAGTATACCTTGTAGTACTCCTTCGATGAGAGTTAAATCTCCCACCCCGGTACTCTGCTGAAAATATAATTACTTGGGAGATAAGTTGAAAATATGAGTTGAAAAAGTAGTTTTTTCATTTTTCCCTCTAAAATTTGATGATGTCATCAAATCTTATTTGATTATTTCCACTATTATTTTATAATTTCCTTAGGAGGCCCATTTTAGACCTCAAAATTCCCCTAATGGAGAACAATCCAATATTGTTATGGGAGATCATATTTTCTATTTAATTTCTCTTCCTTCTGATTATAAAAGGAGAGCATGTATTGTGTATTGGGGAAGGATAGAGAACAATGGATGATTATTGAATTTCCTTTGTAACATTATAATTCTTTGACTCTTGTGAGCAAGGCTGGCTTCGTCTCAAATCTACTATTGTATTTTATTAATACAAAGGCATTCTAGTTGTTCTCAGCTACGCCCCAGCGGCGCTTTCACCGGCGGTTGAGGGCCCGGCCCTGGTGGAGCGATCCGCTGTTTGTATTTCTATTCTTTTATTTCTGTTGTGTGAAGTGTGTTTAATGTTTGTTTCAATTACAGAACTGGTTTACTGTTGTTAGATCAAATACAGAGTCATTTCTATTTCATCTTTTAGAAGAAGCACATCTGCCGTTTGATTATCTTGTTATTATCATAAAGCTTTGTTGTTCTGTATCTGATTTAAGTTGCTGTTCCATTAGTTTATAATTTGCTATAATTGGTTGTTGCGTGGTGAGTGGCTGTCGACAGAATTAAAGCATGGAAATCTAGTTGCTTGAGTATGTTAGAATTGTAATTTCTGTTCATTTCATGTTGTTGTTCTATTTTTGTTCATTGTTTATTCATAGTCTTTGATTAGCAAATAGATGAGTTATAGTTACATGT
The DNA here is from genome assembly GCA_034641835.2 of Pinus albicaulis. NCBI lineage: Eukaryota > Viridiplantae > Streptophyta > Pinopsida > Pinales > Pinaceae > Pinus > Pinus albicaulis. The sequence goes on from JAXQQM020068559.1 coordinate 66,704, forward strand.
TGTTGTTCCTTTCCAGATTTCGTTTCTTTTAAGTTACATTCATTGAATTTTCTTTCGTTTCGATTGCTTCAAGATCTCCAACTGTAGAGGATAGAGGTTATTGCTTCCAGGCCCCCAGATTGGTTATCTTGCATCGATTTCTAAGGGAAAGAGTTACTCTGCATCACCACCGATGTTTTGCAGTGTAGTGATTTAATATTTCCATTCATGTCACTGTAATTAGGTTTCTTTACAAGCATTTGTTACTTTTGTATTTTTTATTCTATACTACATCTTCACAGCATTACTCTTGGATAAATTGCTGCCTCAGACAGAGTACACTCTTGAAATAAAAATTCGCTCCCAAATTGATAATTAATGTAGGCTAATTAGGTGTTCAAACAATGCCTTTTTATGCCTCGACACCTAGTACCTCTTCTAAAATCCCCGAAACCACTTTATTGAACAAAACCCCAAATCAAAATCAGCAAATTAAGAATATAGAGAAAGTCATGGCTGATAAAACTGAAGAAAATCTATCTAAACTACAAGCACCCTTCAGTTTTGAAGGGGAAATCGCCAAAATTAAGATCACCATGCCTCTCCCTGAACTTATTGCCCAAAGCTCATACAAATATCAAGTGCTAAAGGTCCTAAACATATGAAATGATGCAGATACTTTACACCTAGATAACGATACCCCTGAGGTGTTGTTTGGACCAAAAATAGAAGGAAAATATCAAGAGGGAACCACTCTTCCTTTTTACATTAGTCTGAATATACATGACCAAATACTACATAATGCGATGCTAGATTCAAGGGCCTCTCACAATCTCATGCCAAAATTAGTAATGGAAAGATTAGGCCTAGAAATAACAAAACCTTATAAATACTTATATTCATTTGATTCAAGCAGAGTCAAGTGTCTAGGCCTGATAAAAGATCTTTGTGTTAGTTTGGCCCAAGTACCTGCAAAACACCTAGTCATGGACATAGTGGTAGCAGACATGTTACATAACGAAAATTGTCACATTAATTATCTTATCTGTATGAGTTCATTATCACTCATACTTTCCTCCTTTGCAAGTCTAAAACATCAGTTCCTCATGTCAAGCCTTAAAAATAAGAAAATCTCTAAGTCTCTTAAACTCTGGTATCACACTTTCTCTTTGTCTTACCTGCAGTCCCGCACCTAATGGTCATGTATCCTGCATACCTGACCACACTTTCTCTGTGTTAAGAGTTTGGACCCCTGTAAAAGATTAAAAGGGTGCAAGTAAACTCAAAAATCTCACTTTCAGTCATTTCTAGAAGCTTTTGGAAGGAATCTTGCGGGGGAAAATCCGTTCTTTTCAGGTTCATGTATCCCATGCCTTAAGGAGCTAACCCCTTGATGTGAGGAGCTTATCCCTTTGAAGGAGGAATCTATACCTTCATAATTGGAACTGTAACCTCCTCTTTTGCACTATAAAAAGAGGCATTGGGTAGCCTCAAAGGGAGTTCAAGCTTTAGTGTTGTTTGAGGAAAAGTGCTGTTGGAATTTAGACTCCTTTAACTAAGATTTTATGTGGAGAGATTACATACCTATATGTATCTCAGTTAGAAGAGTGCGGGACTTGTTAGAGTAGAGGAAATTCCTGCTTCGGACCCCGGGAGGACCTGTTCAACATCAAGGTTGAAAAGGTTGTAAGGTTCTTTTACTATTTCAAAGTTAATACAAATAAGTTTGTTTTTCTCAATAAGATGTCATTTGATTGTTTATTCTATGGATTCCTTGATCACCATAATAGATATGATTTATGAATATATGCTATGCAGGTGATATTTAATCTTTGGTTGTTTGTGATTGTAGGTCTTAAAAGATAACTCTTTCGGACAGCTGAAGGACAACGACTTCAAGCAAGCATTGGATCGAGGTAGGATCGTAACACCTTTGTAGCATTTACTTATAAATCGTGATACATCTAGAGAAAGATAGATTTAATTGTCTATTTGTTGCTAGACTATCTTTTGATACTAGGGAGATTGATCTTGTCCGCAAGATCAATTTATAGGCCAACAAATTGGCAAATCTGCTGGGGAAAGATTTTTGATTTTTGGTTTTCCTTTGTTTTGACTTGAGAAAATGATTTTTCTGGTTTTTGGTTGCTGTATACTTGTCTGGGTAGCTTAGGTTTACTTTGCTTTGAAAATTTTGGAAGTTTTTTGTGTTTTTCTTGAACTTTTTAGGGGACTACACTTTATCTTCACATACAGTGCGAGCATCTTCACACTTACCTTAAGTAACAGGTGCGAGACCGCACCTGTTGTCTCTGGGGCCTGCAGACCCTGTTAAAATTTTTGAAAAACTTCAGATTTCTTCTTCCAGTTTAAGTTAGATTTAATTTAGGTGTCTACCTAGATCTGTATTTTTCCTATCAAAAACCTCTTGTGAGTGAGTTCTGATAGTATTTTTGTTTTGAGTGATTTTCTAGAAGTTTTGCATACTTGGAATGGTTTTCACTTTGTCTCTGTAGTGACTCAAAGATTAGAAGCTTGAAATACCTTAGATCACACTGGTGTCTTTTTGTCTTCTTGATGAGTCTGACTTGGTTGCGAAATCCATCCTTTTTGAGGAATAGATCTAGTTTTCTCTTTGCAAATCTTTGAACAAACTTTGTTATAAGTTCTAAATTTCATTGTTACAAAAGAAAACATATCTGGATGTTTTTTATTTGTTTGTTATTCTGTGCAAATGAATCCTTAGTTTATTGAACAACTAAGCAAAACATTCTCAAAAAAAAATTGAAGCTTTTATTCAATTAGATTTTCGAAGTTTTTAGATCTCAAAATTAGTTTTTCATAGTTTTGAGTGTTTTTCTAGAACTTGTAGATCTCTTTTGAAAGAAAAGTTGTTTTTTGTAGTTTCGAGTTTTGAAAAGTGAAAGGGATTTATTGTGAGCATTGATTGTGTGTCTCGTTTTGAGCTCTTATTGAAAAACAAAAAGATTTTCTTTTCATTTATTCTTCATGTTGAAAGAAAGAATTGTCTCTTAAGAAATTGCATTTCTCGAACTCTTTCTTTTAGCTAGACTTCATTGAAAGAAAAACTAATTGCTTATCATTTTAGGTGCATTTTTTTAGTGTGTTTGGAATCGAGTCTTCACACCATCAAAGTTGCATTTCCATACCTATTGACTTAAAGAAATAGCCCATAAAAACAACGCTTAATTAAAATTTATCTAGTAATTTTTTCTATTTCTAGGGCTCCTATCACCAATATAGCTTAGGCTAGTATCTTGGAGTAGGGAGTAATTAACTCTCCAAGATAGTAAAAACAAACAAGTAGATAAATCTTGCGGTAGGAAATAAATCCAATTGTAATTGGTACATTCTGGGAAGCTTCTCTTAAAGGATTTAATCACGAGATCATGTCTGAACCTTTGAGACAATCAATTCTGTTTCATTGGGAAAGATAGAAGATCTGCGTGCATTACAAACGGTAAACCTGGGATTAACCGTTGTCGAGGAGCCTGGGGTCACTTTTTGGTAAACATTGGATTGACCATGTTGAGGAGCCTTCAAGGGGATTGAGCTTGTTACTCTGCCCTTGCACATAGAATCAGACCATAGACTGTTCCCCCAGTTGTATTTTTTGTTGCTGGTAACCTTAGTGTCCATAAACTTAAGATTATTTCTTAAGGTGACGGTGAAGGAAAGATCTCACTGTACCTGGAGCAGACGTCGACTATACTCACTTGGACTCTCTGGGGGGTTCTCTTCACTCGAGATGGTTTTGTGAAGAAACTTGTGCCAGTCTGTTTCATTAAGAAGGTTGTCGGGGTAACTGTTCCAACTGCTCTTTCTGTATTAAACTTCTACTAAGTTGGATTTCATCACCAATGAGTGTTTTTAGTACGGAAAGTTACTGTTTGTGCGTGGTTTTAACTCTTAGATTTTTTAGGCATGTGATTCAGTTGTTTGTTTCTTTAGAGACTTTAGGTGTTTTTATTGAAATTTTCTTTGTTTGTGTGTGATTAATTAATATTTAATTGTGGCAGAATTACCGAGATAGTCCCGTAGACTTCAGGGGAAGCCCCCCTGAGTATACGCCAAGCCAACTTGAAGGACTGAGATCTCTAGTATCATCTAGTGACAATAAAATTAGATCAACAGAAGCCAGAGATTCATCTATAACTGTTCATCCTGATTATCAAATACCAACAACAGAGCATATTTCTGAGCCCATTTCAGTTTCCGAAGTTACTGGTAGTATTTCTCCTTCCAGTGAATTAGCTGAAGAACCTGAAATTTCTGAGTCTGACACTGAAACTACTGTTTTGGAACCGTCTTTAGGATTTGTTACTCCAACTTCTAGTGATCCTGGTTCACCTAGGGTAAGAAATATTATTACTGAAAATCTTCCTTCTCGCCTCATATCTATTGAAGAACTTTTTGGTCCAAACGAAGAAGTAACTCTTCCCGAAAACCCTCGAACTTTGAATCTTAGGGAGCGTGAATCTATATTCTACGTTCCTTTTAGAAATGACGCTTGGTATTTATCTTTGACAAATTTTTTAGAAAATCCGGGTCTTAGTTTTTCACCACCTCGAATTCATTTTCACCCTATGCCCAGAGGTTATTATCCTTCATCGATCATGGCAGGAGAGTCATCTATGTTTTCCCAATCACCGGAAACATTTTTATACGATGGTCCTTCTGTTCCTTCGGGGTACCAGGCACTCTCTGGTACATTCTCAGGAGCAACTCCTCGACCGATTGAACAAGTGTTATCACCTGGTATTAATGGAGCTAAAACTGAAACGTTGAACATAGAGTAAATCTATATGATGTCTGGTAATATCCCAAATCCTAAACCTCAAGGTAGTCAGTTACCGCCTGGGGGTAACCTCAAGGTAGTCAGTTACCGCCTGGGGGGCAACCTCAAGGTAATTTTTTACCAGGAAAAACTGTGGGACAATATTATTTTGGAGAAAAAACTCAAGGACAGTACATACCTTAAGGTTATCAACCTCAAGGACAGTACATACCCCAAGGTCAACCCCAGGCTCAGTATGTTTCTCAGGGTCCTTATCAACCCCAGATTCAGTACGTGCCTCAGGGTTATCAACCTCAAGGTCAGTACCCAACACAAGGTTTCCAACCACCTTCTGGTCAATCATTTGTACAAGGGGCTGGGAATTTACCACTTAATTATCAACCCTACGTTCAACCAGGCTATGGTCCTACATATGTACAACCTTCCACGGGACAATACCCTGGAATGAACATGGTGTGGAATCCACCTCAAATTCAATAGACTACGCAACCTAATGTGCAGTTACCTAATCAACCTGGACAACCTTTGGTTTCTGGTCCAACCCAGCAACTTGTCCAGCCTACTATTCAAGTCCCTGCACCTAGTTCTGTTCAGCAGCCTGGGCCTGGTACACCTCAGAATTCGCCTCAAACTACTGCAACTACTGCAACATATACACCTGTTTCTGGAGTATCTGTAGCTCCGGTTTCTTCTATCCCTGCATCCATGCAAATTCCTCAAGTCTCTGTGCCCTAGTCAGGACCTACAGTTCAGACTTCGGTCCAGATGCCTGCAGGACAAGCCGGTACAAGTACGATTTCCACAAGTCAACTGCAATTCACATATCAACCGTACCAGGGACAGTATCAATTCGGTCCCGTTGCACAAAACCCAGTTTATCAGTGTCAACCGTACCCTGGCTATACTTATCAACAACCTCAACAACCCAAGTTTGGTCCGGTTAATCCTACTTTTCTAGGAGGTTATACCATTCCTAATGCAAATCCGATTCCGAGTTATCCCGGATATCCTCCTCCTGGAATTGGTCTCATTACTCAAGGTTTTCGTGACCCTAACCATCAGTTACCATTTATTGCAACTTTGGATTTACTTGATTTGACGCGCCTTATGAATGATCCGATTTACTATCTTCCGTATTGGCCACCCATGCCTAATAAGCTGCCCAGTGATATACCGAAATTCGAGGGTAAGTCAGGAGAGGATCCGTCAAATCACGTTATGACTTATCACTCTTGGTGTGCGTCTAATTAGATAATTGATGATTCAATTCGGTTACGCCTTTTTCAATGAACTCTTATTGGTCTTGCTGCCAAATGGTACATTGAGTTACCACGAGGCTCTTTTAATAATTTTAATCAGTTAACAACTACTTTCTTAACTCATTTTCAATTTCTTGTTAGATACGACAATGGCACGGAACTATTGACTTCACCAAAACAATCCACGTCCACGTATATTTCTGATCATATTCATGAATGGTGACGTATCAGGCGTTTAGTGAAAGTTTTTATTCCGGATCAAATTTTGGCAGAATGGTTCATTAAATCATTATTACCCTAAATCATTGAAGATGTAGCTAAGGGAGGAGTTGTTACTGAAGTTCAAGTCATTGCTCAGGCTCAGTATCTCGACCTCGTTTATACACAGTCAGGTACTTTACATGAAAAAATCCCTGATCTTCCAAAACACGGTCAAATAACTGCAGCTCCTTCAGGGTCTCATGCCACTGATGGTATGATTGGTTCAGTGAGTACTAAAAGCAAGAAGAAATCTTCAAAGAATTCTTCTCCTATAATAACTTTACCTGATTCCCTGAAAGGAGATTCTTCCGCTGAAGTTTCTGCCGACATCCATGTCATAGAGTCATCTACGACCAAATCTAAATCTGGCAGTAAAGATAAGGGGAAGAATAAAAACAAACAAAATTCAAAAGATAAAACAGATAAAAATGAATCTATTGACGAAAAATGCAAACCTCGCTATCCTTGTTTCATTTGCAACGAGGATCATTTTACCAAAGAATTCCCACATCGAGCAGAGGTTTTAAAATTCGTTAAAGGTTCTCAAACACCTGCTGTCTTGAAGGATCCTTTTCCTACTCAAGATAGTAAGATGATTGGTTCTTCCTCGAACGCCTCAGAAGAACCAATTCTAATGATGTCTCATGTCAGGATTGTGACGCGATCGCGAGATTATGGTAGTAAAAATCCTGTTGGTGGTAAAGAAGCATAATCTTCTAATTCAAACACATCAACTACACCTCCTCCTATTTTTGATCCGCTACAGATCGAGAAACCCAACTTAGACTTAGTAATCAAATCGCCTGCTAAAGGTGTACTTTGTAAATCAGCTTTCAATCCACATGCGAGAGATGCTCAGAATTACAACATTGTTGAGGACTTAGCTATTTCCCCTTCAGCAATGTCGGCTTTGGAAGTGCTGCAATCGTGCCCAACACAATGTAAATTACTATTGTCTGCCATAGGAGCTGCCGATATTCAGGATTCAAACCTAATAATCTTTGATTTAGAGAATAGTACACCTCGCCTACGACATCAAATTGCTTTCCAGATTCCTGTCTTAGTCAAAAACAGACCTTGCTTTCATACTGATATTGATGAAGGGGCTTCTACATGTATTATGTCGATCCAGTGTTGGAAATCCCTTGGTTCTCCCACAGTCAATCAATCTCTGACAATTCTAAAATATTTTGATGGCCGAGGGTTCCATCCTTTTGGTATTTTGCAGAATTTACCTATAGAGGTAGAAGGAAAAACCGTAAATCTCGATGTGGAAGTGGTTGATGCCCCTCTAGATTACAACCTTCTCTTGGGTCGCAGTTGGTCTTATGCTATTACTACTATTGTTTCATCGGTCTTTCGGCTTATCAAGTTTCCACATAAAGGAAATATCGTTACAATAGTCCAGCTGACTTATTTTTCATCCGATCCAACCTCTACAGATAGTATTCAACACATCGGTAAAATGAATATCCCTTACAAGGATGTTGGCGTAGGCTTGATTAAAGATTCTGGTTTATTGGGAACTTTTTCCTTTCCTGCTCCCAACAATATATCACCTCCTATCGCAAATATTCATATGATTTCATAAAATACTGTTACTTTTGATGATCCTTGGATCGTACCTTCTGATTCCGAGGAGGATTCATTTGATGGCGCGATGCCTTTGAGTCCCTTTGAAATTGCATATCAGGCTATACAGTCGTTTTCTGATCCTTCTTCAACCAAAAATGATCTAATGAATGTGATCCATGGAATCACTTTCTATATCTAGCTCAGCTATAGCCACATTTCCTGATCTTGTTCACAGTGATGAACAGATTCGTGAACTCTTGTCTGTTGATGATTTACCATGGGAAGATCTACATCACCGATCTTCATTTTTACCTGAGCTTGATCATTTTGAAAATGATTTCTCTTCTATTTTTACTACTGATTATGTCAAAGAACCATAGAATCCATTACAACATTCTAATTCTGAGTTAAATTTGGAGAATATCTCTCGAACAATTCCTATTGACATTTCAGTTAAGCTAGGAATTGTTGAAAACATTCATATAGGTGCTTCCTGTACAGACGATGAAATCCAAACTTATAAAGCCCTATTTCAAGAATTTCGTGACATGTTTGCCTGGTCATATGAAGAAATTCCAGGAATTGATCCGTCAATTATTGTCCATGCAATTAAGACTTTCCCGGATGCTAAACCTGTCTGACAACGCCTACGTCAAATACATCCAAGAAAAGCTGCTGCTATCAAAGCCAAAGTTGAGAAATTACTTCGTGCAGGTTTCATTTATCCAATTCCTTTAACCGATTGGGTATTGAATATTGTTCTTGTTAAAAAAAAACAAGGAACCATAAGAGTATGTATCGACTATAGGGATATTAATCAAGTTTGTCCTAAAGACAATTATCCAACCCCTTATATCGATCAAATTATTGATGATTGTGCCAGTAGTGAAATGTTCTCCTTTATGGATGGTTTTTCCAGTTACAATCAAATCAACATACTCCCTGCTGATCAACCTAAAACATCTTTCATTTGTCTGTGGGGAACATTTGCTTATTGCAAACTACCCTTTGGATTAAAGAATGCTGGGGAAACTTTTCAAAGGGCTATGTCTTACACATTTCATGACATCAAGCACATTGTGCAGCCTTATCTTAATGATTTACCTACCCATTCATCGCCTAGAGCCGATCATCTCACTCATTTACGAGCTATCTTTATGAGATGTAGGCATTATCAAATTCGACTGAATCCACACAAATGTGTTTTCTGTGTAGAATCGGGTCGCTTACTGGGATTTTTCGTTTCAAAAGCAGGCATTCATGTCGATCCATCAAAGGTTGAAGCTATCATCAATCTACCTCCTCCTTCGACTCTTCACCAACTCCAAAGTTTGCAAGGGAAAGAAAACTTTTTATGTCATTTCATTCCTAACTACGTCGAGTTAACAAAGGGTTTTACCAGGTTGTTAAAACAAAACGTTCCATTCTTTTGGGATGAGATCACTGATCGATCTTTTGATGCACTCAAACATGCATTGACCCATGCACCGTTACTACATCCTCCCAATTACAACTAGGATTAATTTGTGTACCTCATCGCTTCTCATTCCACCATTGGGATGGTTTTAGTTCAGGAAGATGAATTTATCAATGAACATGCGATTTACTATCTTAGTCGAAATTTGCATTCAACTGAGATAAAATATTCGCATGTGGAGAAATTGGCCTTGGCAGCTATCCAAGCTGTCCAAATATTTCGTCACTATATCTTATTATGCAAAACCATAGTTATTTCCGACTGTAACCCCATGATGTATATCTTGACCAAACAATTGCTAGGGGGCAAGTATTCCAAATGGATAGTTATCCTGCAGGAATTTGACTTGGAATTTGAAAAATCTAAGGCAAAGAAGTCTTTGGTTTTTGCTAAACTGATGAGTGATTTCTCGTGTACTGATACTGAAACTGTGGCGGAGCAGCCCATTGTGGACAAATCCTTGTTTCTTATCAGTACTCTTGATCCTTGGTATGGGGATATTATTGTTTATCTCCAAACCCAATATTTTCGGCCTGAAATCTCATGATCTCAGTGATGGAAAATACGTTTCCAATCCCAACAATACAATATTATTGGTGATACACTCTATCATTGTGGAGCGGATTCTGTTTTCCGACGTTGTCTTACTCATGAAGAAGCTGAGAAGGTTCTAAATGACTGTCATTTTGGAGCATGTGGCGGTCGTACGTCTGGGTATGCCACAACCCAAAAGATATTGCGCGCTAGTTATTTTTGGCCATCCTTATTCAAAGATTGTATCTATGCAATCCGGAAATGCCACAATTAT
>JAXQQM020061386.1:0-23514 GCA_034641835.2 Pinus albicaulis
GCCAATCCTGTTCTGGCGTTAGTTGTAGCTAGACAGTCACGCCAATCCTGTGTGGTGCTAGGGTTTTTTTGTTTGTTTGTTTTGTTTTGTTTTGTTTTTGTTTTGTTTTGTTTTGTTTTTTTGTTTTTTTTGTTTTTCCCTGAGCCTTCTGAGCTTGATTTTGGGTTTTGGTGTCATTTTTTCGACTTCTTGATGCTTTGAAGTCTTGGTTGACTGTGTGTGACCTCAATCCTCCGGTTGTTTGCCCTCTACTATCGGTTTTACATTTTAGCCCTAGGGCATCTAGGTGTTGTTGTGTGCTGAACCTCCCATGGGAGTTTTTGGGTTTCGCTTGTTCAGTTGACTTCGTTTCTGCTTCCTTGCATTCGTTTGGTTTGTTTTCATTGTATCATTGAGGTACTTGAGTGATTTTCCTCTTGTTCATTCGAGTTTTACTTTGCCTCATTTCGAGCCTAGATCACGCGGCTTGTATGAGTCTTTTGGGAGATTCCTCTTTGATTTGAGAGATTTCCTCCATCAGTTTGAGTTTTGATTGTGTGTTTTGCATTGAGTGAACTTGCTTATTTTCTCTTTCGCTATCATTTCTTTGATTGGTCTCTTCATTAGTTTTCATTTTGTTTAGTGCATTTTTCTCTTAAAACATTGAAAATACAAAAACAAATCTCTTTTTCTTTTTGATTAGTTAGTGTGAATTGAAAACTTTTCTGCGTTATTTAGCATTATATAACTCTAAAAAGAAAAGCTTTTGATTTCATTAGCGTGCATTAGAGACACTAGTGGTTGTTTTGGTGATCATTTTGTTATTGTTTGAAAGCTCTCAACCTTCCTGTAATTAGCTATTCATCGAAAAAAGTGATATATTGTGGCATGTAGTGTGCATTTAGAGGATTTTGAGACATAACATTCGGTAGGGACTGGAAATTGAAACATAACTGAAGATCAAATCTAAAATTAATTCAATTTACCTTAAGGAAACATTGAAACATTAACGAAATATCTAGAGGTGGGCTAGTGACGTGTTCCGGCGTCGTTAAACCTAGTAGTTGTCGTTCGCCTCTTGGCTTTAGACAACACTAGTACAGACTTGTGCTCCCCGTACCATCGCGTATATAAAGGGAGACCTCACTAGGTTGCTATCCTTTATCTATAGGAAGCCGAGTCTGCCGCCTTATACCCGTGATACACCAGACACAACATTCGGGGAGATTGCCTACACGTACGTCAAGTCCTTGGTTGATTTCTCTTTCATTTTGAAACCAAGGTGTATATTGCAGTTCACGGATATCTGGTACACCCTTTTGCCTAGATTTCCACAGTAGTCATTTCGATCTTTTCTAACTCATTAAATTTGAAAGGATCATCAAGTGCTTGTCCTTTCACGCTTGTTTCCAAAATGAAAGAGATAGAGTCATCTTTTCTTGTTTCTTGACTCTTAAAACATGAAATGTTGAAATTTCTAAGTTTTGATGTCATAAAATTAATCACCTGCGATCACACTCCCTTTTATAGTTTTCTTGTTGGCTGTTTAATTGTTTGCCTTGGTTCTTGCCTGTGTGTTTTGTTTTGATATTTTCCTCTTTTTCGTTACTGTCACAGTGGCGGAACCTTCAGTTTCGTCTACTAGTAGTCCTTACACAGACGATTCATCAGAGGTCTCTCAGTCCTCTCTTGAACACTAGCAGCCTATTGTATTCGAGTTTCCTGACGGGGGACCGGTTCTATCTGAGCTTCCCTTTGGTGGACCAGTTGAGTTCAATTGGCCCTTGTCCAACGCTTGGTTTGGATTTGGAGTAGGGGAACACTTCCCTCCTCTCAGGTCAGGGTTGCCTTTCTTAGCTGTTGTTATACCTCCTAGTCCTCGCTGTCTTTTAAGATATCTAGCAGCAGGGTCAGATATGGACTCACCTAGTCCTTCTCCTAGTGAGGAAATCCCTACATCTGATGAATATTAGTAGCTTTTCCCAGAAAACAACCCTGAGTCTTCTGTCATGTCTTTTCCTGGTCTCTCGCTTCCAGCGAGATATAGATATTTGAGTCAGATTGCAGCCGCTGTGGCTTCTATGGGAATATCGACTCCATCCACAAGGCTGATCATTCCTTCGTTAGGGCTGTTTCCCGGGACACCTCTCACGTCATCTCCTCAAGTCACATCAGTGCCTATTAGGCCTATGGTTTGCATAGCTCCATCTACACTTGCTGTCTCTGTTTCATCCACCAGGCCCTTATCCCTTCCTGAAGACGTCTACATAGCATCTACTATTCCAGAGAATATCTCTCCTGAGGAGTATCGGTTGTCTTTACAGTCGTCAAACTTCGAGGTTGGTCAATCCTCCAAAGATCCCAACCGTCCTTATTTTTCCCATTATTGGCCGGATGGTACACCCGTTTATGTCTTTCCATATCAGTATGATGAGCAAGGAAACCCTTTGCATTTTCCTGCTCCAGAGGCTTATCAGTATGTTAATGGTTTTCTGTCTGCCCAGTATGGGCAACCCTCCAACCCACAAGGACAACCCTTCCAGGGTCAACCTTCAGGCCAGCTTGGTTACTTGTATGACCCGCAAGGACAACCTTTCCAAGGCCAACCTTCGGGCCAACAGGGGTTGTTATACGGTCCACAAGGGTAGTCCTACAACCCTCAAGGTCAACCTCTATAGCCTCACTCTGTGGTCCAACCATGACAACCTCAAGGACCCACAGGCCAACCGGGGTATCAACCTGGACCGGTGTACGGTCCTGGGGTGCAAATCTACCCTTCTCAACCTATGGTGCTACCTCAGCAACCTCAGTTTCCCATCGGTCCAAATGTTGCACAGCAAGGGCCATCTTATGGTCCTGTCACAGGTCAACCTGGCTATCAAACACAACTTGGCCCTATCTCGCCACCAGGCCAACTGGCTCACCTGGGGAAACCTGGTGTCCTTCATCAGCTAGGCCAACCTGTTCAACTAGGATAGCTTGTTCAGCCGGGCCAACCTGTTCAACCAGGGCAACCCGCTCATCCAGGTCAACTTGTTCAACCGGGACAACTTGCACATCCGATCAACCTTGTGCAACAGCCGATGTATTCTGTGCCATAGCCGAATCTGCATGTGCGCCCGACTTATCAAGCTCAGCAGGGCCCCACTTACCAACAACCCGCTTAACCCTAAGGCAGTTATTACCTTCAGGGTCAGTCTCGACCGGTATACAATCTGCCCCAAGGTTCTGGATATTACCTTCAACAACCAGGCTATACCTAAACTCAACAGTCAAATCCATATACTGCTCAAACGGGGCCTCAATATAATCAGGGCCAGTACCCAAGTTATCAACCCCCTTACTCTGGTTATCAGCAACCGTATCAGCCTAATTATACAACTTATACCCCCTATGGTCAGAATCCCTTGGGACAGAACCAATGGGGGAAAAGTTATGCTCAACCTAGGTGGAGTACATGTACGGGTCCTTATCGGGGACCTGGCATGCCTTTCAATCCTCAGTTACCTTTCCTTGCCACGTTGGAATTTCCAGATGTATCTAAATTGACCAATGATCCGATTCTTCACAATCCATATTGGCCTCCGGTTCCGACCAAGGTGCCTGGTGACTGTCCTAAATTTGAGGGTAAAGCTGGAGAGGACCCCCAAGCTCATTTCATGACCTACTATCTGTGGTGTTCTTCGAACTCTTGGGTAGATGATTCAATTCGTCTATGTCTTTTCCAGCGCACTCTTACCGGTGCTACTGTTAAGTGGTACATAAATTTACCCCGCAGTATCTTTCAAGACTTTAACACTCTAGCTATGGCTTTTCTGACACATTTTCAGTTATCGGTTCGTTACGAAGTCGGGACGCATCTCCTAACTTCTTTGAAGCAAGATAAAGCCACCCACATTTTAGATCATATTCATGAGTGGCGACATCATCATCGACTGATCAAGTTTGATATTCCTGATCAGGTTCTAACACATTGGTTCACTACCTCCTTTGTTAACAAAATCGCTCAAGATATTGCTATGGGGGCATGTGTGATCGAAGAACAAGCCATCGCCCGTGCCCAGTACCTCGATCTGGTGTACTCTCAGTCTGGCATGCTTTATGATACCTTGACTGATGCCCTGCGTCGAGGGACCTCTAAAGCACCAGCTACCCCATCGGTGGATGGTGTTATTGGTTCCGTTTCTCAAAATTCTCGGAAATCCTCTAATGGGAAGCAGAAGTCTAATTCTTCCAATTCTCCTGCTCTTCCCGCCCCTTCGGATTTTGGTAAAAATGCGAAAGTCAATGACATTCAAGCCAATCCTGGGGAAAAGACCTCCAAAGGAAAGAAGAAGGGCAAAGGAAAATCCAAACCCGATGCCTCAAAATTGGAATCCTCCAAACCTCGTGCTGACAACGGTTCCCAACGGAAACTGAAGTACCCCTGCCTTATCTGCGAAGGAGATCATTATACCAAAAATTGTCCCCGATGATCTGAATTCAGTCAACTTCTGAAAGGCTCTAAAGGGACTTCGACTGTTCTCAAAGAACCGTTCCCATCTCAGCAAATCCAGATGGTTGAGCAACCTTCACCATCTGCGCCATTTGGGTCCCAATTTTTTATGATGAATGGTGCTGCACCTGTTTCGATTGCCACGCGTTCGAAGGATTATGTTGGATCACGCCAGGCAGCTGGGAAGGAAGTCGTTGATGGCCCACCTCCCCCACTTGTATCTGGTCATTTATAAATTGAGAAGCCCAGCGCTAAACCCATTGTAAGGCCACCTTCCAAAGGTGTTCTGCGAAAATCTTCCTATAATCCAAATGCCCATGCCGCTTAGCACTACATCATTGTTGAGGATTTGGCACAAGCGCCTTCCGAAATGTCTGCGTTGGAAGTGCTTCAAAGTTTCCCATCACAACGGAAAGCTGTGTTATCTGCAATCGGTGGAATTGATCCTGCTGATTCTAGTCTTCTCACCTTCGACCTGGAAAATTTTGTCCCCCGGCTTCCACATCAAATCGCTCTTGTTATACAAGTCGGGATCAACGGTCTCAACATCCATAGGGCTGTTGTGGATGAGGGTGCTTCCACCTGTGTTATGTCATTTTCCTGCTGGAAGGCCATTGGCTCTCCAGCGCTTACATCATATCCCAATGGCCTTGAGGCATTTGATGGTCGAGAATCTAAACCCTTGGGTGTTCTCGCGAGTTTTCCGATCACATTACAAGGTAAGACAGTCAACGTGGAAGTAGAAGTGGTTGACGCTAAGCTCAACTACAATCTTCTTCTTGGTCGTAGTTGGACCCACGCCATGCTATGTGTTCCGTCCACCCTTTTTTTACTTTTAAAGTTTCCTCATGAGGGCAAGGTCATCACTGTCGATCAGTTGTATTTCTTCACCTCATCCTCTGAGAACAACGTACCTTACGTGGATTAGATCCCCAATCCCCCCGACAGTGTAGGACCCGGTCTTTTCAAAGACCCTGTCCTCATGGGTATTTTTCCCGCGCCACCACCGCACACCATTCAAGTTAACATGATATATAGGTCAGATGACCCTTGGATCATCCCTTCGCCTGAACAGGTGACATGTTTTGGAGAATCGATGCCTCTAACTCCACTTGAAATTAGTTATTGCGAAATCGTTGCTGCATCAGATCCTCCTCCTCCTGATCATGCTCCTTTGAGCATGGCTCTAGATGTATATTCTCAATCCCCTTGGCTCGGCGAACCAGATTCGTCTGATCCTTTAAGAGAAGTCTTCCCCTCTGATGAAGCTATCATTGAAACGATGTCTCTTGAAGATCTTCCATGGAGCGATGCACATCATCGTTCCTCATTCATGCCCAGCCTGGGGGCAATGTCTGATTGTCTAGAGCGCTTCACATCTCAGGTTCCCACTCCGCCTCTTCAAACACCGATATTGACTCATGAGGTTCTTTCGGAGGGAAATCTGAGTAATATCATCCAAAATATGCCTATTGACATCTCCATCAAACCAGGGATAGTCGAGAACATTCACATGGGAGCTACCTGTTCTCCCGAAGAGATTCAGGTATACACGAGCCTTTTTCGCGAATTCATAGATGTTTTTGCATGGTCCTATGAAGAGATGCCTGGGATTGATCCCAGTATAGTCGTGCATGAGATTCCTACCTATCCAGGTGCGAAACCCATGCGTCAGCGTCTACCCCTAGTGCATCCCCGAAAAGCTGCAACCATAAAGGCAGAAGTTGAAAAACTTCCTAACGCGGGCTTTATCTATACTATTCCCCTCACAGAATGGGTTTCTAATATTTCCCTTGTAGATAAGAAGCAAGGCACTATCCGGGTCTATGTTGACTACCGAGACATCAATCGGGCTTGTCCTAAAGACAACTATCCCACTCCCTTTGTAGATCAAATCATCGATGAATGCGTGGGGAGTGAGATTTATTCCCTTATGGATGGCTTCACCTGGTACAATTAAATTAATATTTTACCCGCTGATCAACATAAGACTGCCTTTATCTATCCGTGGGGTACCTTTGCTTACAAAAAGCTCCCGTTTGGCTTGGAAAACACTGGGGCCACCTTCTAGCATGCTATGTCCCATGCTTTCCAGGACATACGTCACATTGTTTAGCCATATCTGAGCAATTTTCCGACCCATTCAGCTCGGCGTGAGGACCATCCTGAACACCTCCGCCAGATTTTCCTTTGCTGTAGACGTTACAATATTAGGATCAATCCTCATAAATGTGTCTTCTACGTGGATTCTGGCCGTCTTTTGGGATTTATTATCTCCAAAGACGAAATTCGCCTTGACCCCCCCAAGGTCGAGGCCATTCTTAACCTCCCATCCCCATCCTCGTTACATCAACTGCAGAGTCTACAAGGGAAAGCTAACTTCTTGCGGCGCTTTATTCCGAACTATGCGGAAGTGGCCAAGGGATATACATGAATTTTGAAATAGGACGTTCCCTTCCATTGGGACTAGATTGCCCAACAATCCTTTGATAAGCTTAAAACGTTGCTTGTCAACGCGCCATTAATACGTCCCCCCAACTATCATCGCGATCTTACCCTTTATTTGGCCACTGTGTTTAGCACAATAGATATGGTTCTAGTACAGGATGACGATGATGGAAATGAACACATAGTTTTCTATCTATCTCGGAATATTCTCGACATGAAAACACGCTATACCCATGTCGAGAAGCTGGCACTCGCTGCGGTTCAGTCCGTTCAATGATTCCGCCATTACATCTTGTTGCGTACGGTAACCGTGGTTTCTGACTACAACCGCATGACATATATCTTGTCTCAAAAATTGCTGGGGGGCAAGTACTCCAAATGGATTGTCATCCTTCAGGAGTTCGATTTAGAGTTCACCACTACTAAATTGAAGAAATCATTGGTTTTTGCTGATCTTATTTGCTCTCTCCCGACAGACTCGATTCCATCCTAATCCGAGGATCATATCCCGGATGAAACACTCTTTCTTATCAACACTCGTGATCCATGGTACGGTGAAATTATCATGTATCTTCAAACATCCACGTTCTGGTCTGAATTGACGAAGGATGCCCGACGTCGTATTCGACATCAATCTCAACCCTACCGCATTGTTGGAGATACCTTGTACCGTGTCGGAGTTGATTCTGTGCTCCGCCAGTGCTTGACCCTGGAAGAGGCTGAGAAAGTCTTGAATGAATATCACAGTGACGCCTGTGGTGGTCACATGTCCGGATATGCTACCGCCCAGAAGATTCTGCGTGCGGGTTAGTTCTGGCTGTCTATCTTCAAAGACTGTATAGTTGCAGTTCGAAAATGTCATGTGTGCCAGGTCTTTCAGCGCAAGATGCGCGCACCGCCATTACCATAGGCCCTTTTGCTAAATGGGGCATAGATTTTATGACATGTAACCCTCATTCGGCTGGGGGGCATGCTTATATAATCGTTGCCGTGGACTACTTCACTAAGTGGGCTGAAGCGATGCCTACATTAGCTGCCGACGGTAAGAAAACTGCCCAATTTATTTTCAACCATGTTATTACGCATTTTGGAGTCCCTCAGGCCATTGTCATCGATCATGGCACTCATTTTCGAGATTACATGATGGCTAAGTTGACATCAAAGTTGGGCTTGTGGCATGACAGCTCAACGCCATACTACCCCCAGGCGAATGGCCAGGTTGAGGCCGTGAACAAGGTATTGGTCACGATGCTTCAACGAAAGATTGGTATCCACAAATCCAACTGGCATCTCCAATTTTTCTCAGCTCTCTGGGCTTATCAAACATCGGTAAAGAGCGCGACCGGATTCACACCTTTCCAGCTGGTGTATGGCCTGGAAGTGACTGTCCCAGTTGAATGTGAAATTCCTTCTTTGAAGTTGGATGTGGAACTATTGCCCGACACTTCTCCGGAGGAAGAATGTATCTTGTATTTGGAACGACTGGATGAAACCTGTTGCTTGGCTGCCTTGGTTATTGAGGCACAGAAAAAGCGGGTCAAAGCCCACTTCGATCAATCGGTTTCTCCACGTTCTTTCATTGAAGGGGACCTCGTCCTCCTATATGACCAAGCACATGATAAACTTGGAGCAGGAAAATTCCAGCCCATGTGGCATGGGCCTTATATCGTCAAGCGAGTATTAAAAAATGGGGCCTATGAGCTTATCGATTATGAAGGTATTCCTCTGGCGCAACCTAGGAATGGGCTGTACCTCAAAAAGTACTACGCTTGAGTTATTCTTGTGTGGTGTGTGTGTACATAAGTGAGTGTGTTCAAATTTGTGCATGTGTGGTGTGGTGTGCTTTGTAAGCATATTTCTGCTGATTGGGTCTTCCTGGTTGTGCAGATGTCTGTTACTCCTTTTGTTGGTTTCGCGGATGGTGCCTCTTGCAGTACCAGAAATCTTTCCTCGGCAGCCTGGGTAATCTACAATCCTGCTGGTGAGTTAGTCAACTTACAAGGTGTTTTTCTAGGGCCTACTACAAATAATATCACGGAATATAGTGCCGTGTTGGAATTATTAACCGAGGCTGTTAACCTCGATATTCATGAATTACTTGTATATTTGGACCACAACTTGTAGTATTACAACTTAACGATCATTATTTAGTAAGAAACCCATCCATTTTACGACTGTATCTACGTATTGGTTTACTGAAAAGAAATTTTGATTATATTACATATCAACACATACCCAAACACATGAATGCGTTAACAGATGCAGTAGCTAATATGGTTTTAGATAGACATTTACGCAACTTATAAAAAACATCATCATATGTAAAAAGATCCATCCAGATATATATATATATATGTCGGAAGTTTGTGTACATCACATAAAATCAAAAAATATACATGTCTGTTTTAATAATAGCCGGAGACAACATGTCTCTCAAAAAATATGCATATAAAAGCCCTAGATGACTAATCAGCATGGTGCTTGTGGTAGCATGTCACTGCTCGCACAAATTGCCTCAGTAATCGATGGAGGCGACTAGGCACCCCCACCGTGTGCCTCTGATAAGCCATCGGGACGTCTGCTAGCCGAGCATAATCTGGGATCCCCTGGGCGATTCCCTCCAAATTCTGGACTAGCTCACTCCCTTCGCCACCCTCAGCTTGAGGGTCATGTGCAAGAGGGGTCCTCCGTGCAATAGGCAACATCCCGGTGGGCCTCTCTGGGCCAACATCTGCATACACATAGATTTGTTTGTTAGAATAGGCATGTATCACAAAAAATCATAAAAAAACATAAAATAAAAAAGAGTCTTACCCAGCTCCTCATCCCAGTCATCCCCCTCCACGAGTGGAAGATTTGGGTCTCTCGTGAAGTTGGTACTGGCATAGGGCCAGTCCTCAACGACGATCAGTTGTCACCGTAGCCATGCAAAAAACTCGGGCCTCCATGACATTTGTTGGCCCCCTCCTGATCTAGGCATGAGTGCTGCCCATCGAGCCATTCTTGGCTCCCTCAATGATGGCTCGGCGACTATCGCCCCCCTGGCCCTGGAAAATTGGTAGTCGTTCGAGGATGAACGATACCAGGATGGAACCATACCCAAACTGTTTCAGTTTGGCCTTCTTACACTTCGTTAGCTGCCGTTTGATGTTCATTGTTACGACAGTGGCCCAATCAAAAAGTGTCGGGTTCATGCATTCAGATGCTAAGAGGAGCTGTGCTTTAGTTGCCTCATGTGGTGCCTGTGACCCTGCAGCCAGCGTAATGGTGTGGAGCACTACTCGGAGTGCTAGATCAGGGACCGTGTGGATATCGACCTTCCCACTGCCTGATCCTGTCTGTGCCCCTGGGCACACTCTTGCCATCACCATTTCCATTTTCTCACCAGAAGGTCTACTGCCTGTCATGATTGGCCCTAGACCTCTATGGGACAATCCAGTTATGAAATAGACATCGGAGACTTCAAGTTCCAATACTTGGTCCCAAAGCCTGAACACTTCTTCGTTCTCATCCCAAATGCTGATCAAATACTGGAGTAGCTCAGGTTGTGCTCTCAAACATGGTGTTAGGAAGAACTTTTTTAGACCACATTTTCAGAGAGCGTTCATGCATGCTTTATTTTGCGTGGCCATTTCATCCTCTTCACCATGCTCCCTTTCCTTCCACTTGATCACCATTGTGGCCGTGTATCTGCACCAACATGGTCATAAACACCTCATTAGATCTCTGGAACACTCAGAAATTCATCTGTTTGGCTCATATTTTGTTAAATTTAGGTGAAAATTTGAGTTGCGCCATTGGCACGATTGTTTTGCTAACATTCACGCCAACTGGCGCGACCCCTTTTCAAAGAGGAGCCAATTGGCGTGGGTCCGTGCACGATACCCGTGCCAATTGGCCGAGCCCTAATTTTGGAAAGGTCCCCTCAAGGATCAAAAAACACAATGGAAATCTATAAAAAATGAATCAAAACAAATATAAGGAGAGCGCCTCTTACCTGGAACGAACGAGAACTGGAATGACGTACTGGATTTATCACAATCGCCGCCGCAAGTTTGCACAACAAAAGCTCATTGTTGCTCTCACAAGAGGTAAAAAGTAAAAGTGAATATGTTTTACTATTTTTGGCATATTTATAACTTTTCAAAGTCAAAATTAGGTTTTGAAAGTCATTTTTCCAATATTTTATTA
Organism: Pinus albicaulis; assembly: GCA_034641835.2. NCBI lineage: Eukaryota > Viridiplantae > Streptophyta > Pinopsida > Pinales > Pinaceae > Pinus > Pinus albicaulis. The sequence goes on from JAXQQM020061386.1 coordinate 11,114, forward strand.
TATTTTGTCGAAAAATGGATTTTACGTTCGCTTTCATGTGCAGCAACAGGTTTTTACGTAGCTTGGACGACGATACAAGTTATATTCTATACTTTTTTGGACTCGGTAAAAACACGAAAAAGTCATTTTTGGAGTCATATTTCAGCTCTTTTCTGACTCTCTAAACATGAAAATATTTCCGAGAAGCTTGTCGTTTTGATCTCTTTAAATTGGCTGCAAAATGACATCTACCCAGTATATGTTTACCCCTTTTTCGGGTTGGGATAGATTATTTACGAAAAAGGAATACCCTAGCCTATCGCGACTAGGAGGTTTTCTCAGACACAGTTTTCTACCTTTCCGGATCTGAGGAAGTATCTACGAAAAGGGACTATTGGAGTTTACTTTTCTGCTGTCTTTTCAAACTCTCTAAACATGAAAAGACACCGAGTTCTTCCTTTGTTAGACTTGTTAAAACCTGTTGACATCGGATTCTGTCATTATGACGATACTCGAGTTCCTCCTTCCTAGGGCTCGTTAAATGTACTAGGATGGATTTGTCCGAAGGAAAAAATTATATCGCAAGAATATGCATCCCCTTCAAGCTTGTTATAAAAAATAATTGGGGTACTCTCCAGAAATGGTGGGGAAAAATGGAACCAGTATCACCGTCGTGTTGGTAGTATGTCGCTCTTGAACATGGAACCTGTCTGCATTCGTGTCGGGTTGGGCATATCTCATCTCGTTATTTGCTTGTCTCCGTGGGTTTGGGTTATCCTTTTTGACCACTCATCTGCTCTTTGCCTCGTCGTTATGACCTCAGATATTTTGATGTCAAATACTGCTAAATCCATTGTCGTGCCACCGATATGTTCAAGAGAAGTTGGCCTCTGCAAGTTTCAACCCTCCTCTGATTCTCTACTGATCCTGATTCACAAACACTATGTTCCTCTGTCTCGTGTCGATGATGTGGGAAACACTATGGCCCACCTTCGATCAAGGTCACTTCCTGTCAACTCTAGCTCATTATCCAGGAAGCTGATCTAGATACTCCCTTCTGGTACCTTGGAGCCTGCATGCCTTAATGGCAGGTTCTTCACATTCGACGCAAGGTTTTCATCATTGGTCTTCGATTGAGTGATTCTGTGGGTGTTCGACGCTAGCTCACTGTTCACATTCCGTGAATTGTACCTATAGTACCTTGAGGGCCATTTCCATTATTGGTGGTACCTCTCGCATCTGTTAACGACTTTCATCATTGGTTGGTAATCAGACGATGTTCTTGCATGTTCGACTTCAGCTCACTTATTCACATGCTTGGATATGTACTTTTTTTGGGTCGAGAGGGAGCACAAGACCCTGGATTTTGTCTGATAGGATCCAGGCTGCGGATTTTGTGGATTATCATGATTAGATACATGACTCATTAATTGGATGGCTGTGACCATACCTGAGTCTTTTTCCTGATCCATACTGGATGGTTGCGTCCATACCTTGGATCCTGATTATTGTATACTCTATTATGGATGGCTGTGCCCATACCACATATCATGTATTTGAGATATCATTTGTACTTGTCTACGCAGGTTTTCCGACGACAGTGTTTTTAGTTGGACACGTTCTCATAAAGCATTTCACCCCTCTCTCTCTCTCAAGCCTCATGCTTTAGGGGGCATCTGTTACACAGTAATTTGTCACCGTCCCTGCAATCCCCCGTCCCACACATTGGAGGGCCTTTTCTATGACCTGTGAGCAGTGACATAACCTGAAACCACTTTCATGGCATCCCCCTTGACAAGGAAAATCATTCCTTTGAAGAAAGTTTCCTTTGAAAAACCCTAAAAACTGATATTTTGGCCTTGGCGCGACCAACCAGTTCAGCCCTCGCGCCAATGGGGAAAATCCACCAAAGAGGGTGTGCCAACTGGCGCTCTATCCTAGTGTATTACTCGCACCAAGCTTAATAAGGATTGTTTTTTAAAAATAAATCGCGAAAGTTTGATTCCAACAAACTCCTGAACGAGTCTTTAAAATGAGTTGGGAGGTTTGGCTCCGGATCTCCATGTAGGGGAAGTATTTTTCCACCTATCATTGAAGCTTCCTTGAGGATAAGGCCAATCCCATGATTGTAGGGATCTCAACTCCCCTTCCACCATCTATATAAGCTTGTCATTTTCCCTTTGCAAGCTAGTAGTCATAATAGTACTGAAAGTTGAATCAGAAGCAAGGAGACTATTGCTAGACAACCTTTGAGAGCCTAGCCAAAGAGAGAGAGATTTGTCCCATTTCCCAACGAGCTTTACCGAGACGTGCTCCGATGTCGACCCGCCGAAGGAATATCCGGCATCAGAGCTTGGGTTCTATCTTTCTTTCATCCTTATTAATAATAAGCGACTCTGATTATGGTTCCACTCACGTGTTCATGTTTTATAATATGAGTTATATCTTCTCTGATTGATATATAGTTACAAGCTTTGGATTTTACGTTTCCTGTTGTTTTTTCTTCGCGTGCAAGTATTCGAACTTACTAGGCGGGAGGATTGTGATCTGCCAAAGCGAGGGATGAGGAATGTCATCTTCTCCGCAACGACAACAACGTAGGATTTAAGGTAGGCCTCTTGTCGCATCTTGGTATCTTTGTAACTAGGAACCTGCGTCTTAGTGTGACTTGATTGTTGCTAGACCCGATATGGGCTAGTAGGGATTGCCTCTGTCCGCAGAGGGGATTTACCTCTCCAACAAGCAGGTTTTCGGGTCCTGCACTCCCGGAGCCGTTTTGGGGCCTTAATGATCCAGGTGGACATTAGTGGCCACCCACCTATTCCATTTGAACCCCCAACATTAGTTCTTTCAGTTATTAAGTTGCAGCACAACTTACTATTTTTAGCAATTTTTCGAGTCCTGAACTTCCGGAGCCGTTTTGAGGCCCTAAACGACGTTTTTTGGGAAACCCGGGAGCAACACGGGTCCATGGATCAATGTTTCTCATGCCTAAAGGTGTAGTCCTTGAAAAACTATTTCTAACGAGCTATTGAACGCGTCAAACAGAGATCGGATGGAAAAGTTACGTCCCCGAGAAGTTGAAACACCAACTTACCAAAATGGGCCCATAGTTTTGGCGCTCCAACTCCTAGGGTTAGGTTTTTGGACGTTTCGGGTTTTACATTGTTTCTAAACAATAAATAGGCCTTCGAGCTTCATTGTAAGACAGTTCAGGTTCTGGTATCAGTCACATCTCTTCTTAGGGATATGCTGCCATTACCTTAGCTCATATATTTCCATTATGTTTGTAATAGGCCTTAGAGCCTCAATGTAACATAGCTCAGAGGCCTGCGTCTACCACATCTCTTCTCAGAGGTATGCTACCAGCACCCTAGCTTGTTTCCATTATGTTTGTAAGCTTATTTCTGTTATTTGATATTAATGAAATGAAGCATTATTTCCACTGCATCTTTGTATCTATGGCTATATGTGTTTTCTGTTGCATTCCTGTATAAATACGGATTAGTGGTATCAGAACGGTCTGCTCTTTCTTTGTTTTTATTTTCATGTCCCAAACGCGGTCAGGGTATAAGGAGTTAGGGCTTGATCTGGTTGAACCCTTGTAAGATCAGCCTCGCAAACCTCAACGACCTCCCATGGCGGAAGAAAAGAAAGACGAGGGAGGAGGAGATCCTATCAAAATATTGCTTGAGGAGGCCCTCGAGAAACAAAGGAATGCGATGATGGATAGCTTTTCTCAGATCCTTCAATGAATGCCCACCTACGACACATCTACATCCAACGACCACTTTGGAGGTGCCACTCCCTTCAAGGTACAAGTAAACTTTGACATTCCGATATTTGAAGGCCAAATAGATGCGGATGCCATAGATAGATGGTTGAATTTGCTGGAAGGATATTTCTCGGTCCATGATTTCTCTGACCAAGAAAAGATTATTTTTGCACTCCTCAAAGCCGCCCCCCATGTCAAAGACTGGTGGGAAACCTACTGTGAGCAAGAGGACGAAGGGGAACCCTCTCTATTCTTGGCCACACCCATTTGGAATTTGTTTGGAGACGAAATCAAGGAAAAATATTACCCCGTAGGGATCTATGAGGACAAATACATCCAGTGGACCACACTGCAGCAACAAAGGGATCAAGATGTGCACGAACTGACGAATCTGTTCCATACCCTGCACAAAAATTTGGGTATTAAAGATTTAAAGAGACATTTGGTGCTCAAGTACCGCGGCTGTCTGTACAAACACATTCAAAAGTAAATGGAGTTCCTCAACATTACATCGCTTGGCACAACATATCGCTATGCTGCCAAGATCGAGCAGAAATTTAAGCAGAAGAAGCGAGACTTTGGATCTACGAATTTGAAAGGTGCCCCCGAACCGACGAACAAGGGGCAAGGCCAAAGCGGTACGACTTAGAACAACACCACAAATCCAAAGAAGGACACAGGGAAGTGGTGTGAATTTCATAACAGCCGCACTCACAACACAAACGAGTGTCAGGCCAAATAGTCATTGGTGGCCGAACTAAAGGCACCTGAATTAGATGCATTTTTTGATCTTGAGTCAGAACCAGACAAAGGCAATGACAAAGGGATGCAGACCATTAATGCGGATCCCAACACCATTGTTGCCACCACCAAGATCCATAGGGAGGATCCAGAGGATCCAGAGGAGGGGGAGCGCCTCTTCCATTCGCAGATGTGGGTGAAGGGTTCTCCGCTGCAATTTCTTGTCGATAGCGGAAGCCAAAAGAACCTCATTTCAGCAGAGGTCGTGAAGCGGATCGACCTACTGACCATAACACACCTTGTTAGTATGAATCTTAATTCCAAGCGTACGAAAAAACACCACTTTAGCTATGCATAAAAAATAGCCCTAACAGCAAAGATGGCTGCTAATATCCCCATATCTGCAATTAGGTGATCAAGATAAATGCTACAAAAATCTAGATCTATGCATCAAAAGATATTAAGCAATAGAAAAAAGAAGATTTACTCCATGCATCCAATAGAAAAGACAAGAATATGTCGAATGAATTTTGTATTAATGGCACTTGGGAGGAAAACATAGAAGGGTGTTCCCAGTTCTCCTCAATGGGATGGGTTCTTGTAAGTCCTCAACACTTCAGATCTAAAATTCCTCTCTCTTGATGGTGTAAAAAACCCAGACAAAAATGGTAGCAAAATATGACTATGATGGTGGATCAAAGTTAGACCAAAAGTATATTTTCAAAGTGATCTTTAGGCAAAAAAGATGGTAAATGAATGGGAAAACCCTTCTATTTATAACAAAATATTGAGTTAGTCTAGATATTAGTGCATAATTGAAATATTATTAACCAAATCAAGATCCAACTTTTAGGGAATATTTTATTATATTTGTTGGAGGGAAATGGAATTTGACTTGGGTCAAATCCCTTTATTTGTAAATAATTAATAAAGAAATGATTTATTTATCATTTTAAGGATGAGGTTGAGTAATAATCAAATAAATAATGATTTATTTAATTATTTAAGGGTGATTTAGTCATATTTAACAAAGAATATTATTTAAATAAGGTTTAAATGATTATTCTTAGAAAATAATAAGATAAATAATGATTTATCTAATTAATTTTTGTTTTGGGTTAAATATAAATCCGTAAATGTTAATTTAACTATTGTTTGACTAATTATTCCCATGGGGTTTCTTGTTTAGACCATAAACAACTTAATAAAGGTGGTTTACTAAGTTATTTTTCATAGTGAATGCGATTTTACTTGGGGTAAAATTGGTCTTACTTGGTGTACTTGGGTCCATCTAATAACAATGGATTAGATGACCAAAAAATGGTGTAACAGATTTCCCGCCAGCGTGCGAGCATTAGGAGCTAATCGTATGACCGAAGTACATTGTAAGAGCTCAATCACTAGACAAAAAAGGGGAAGTCAAAGAGAAAGGATTATAAGGTAGACCAAAGTGCTGAAAGGACTAGACCCTGAGGAGGCGAGACTTACAGGTGCAAAAAGTCTCTTTTATGAGTGAGTACCTGTGCTATAGGTGGCGGGGGAGGCATACCTATGCTCGCCGAGACAAAGTACAAAGAATAAGGTGTCCAACAAACAAGGGAATGAACAATATAGTACATGTTGGCATAAACATGAGCCAGATAAACAACATGATAATGAATCCCACATACATATTGTGTCTGGGATAACAACCAGGACTTGTACAATAATATCTGAGTACATGAGATATAAATACAACCCAGATGCCTCTGTAAACAGGAAAGGGATCTGAAAATATCACTGATACATTCAATCAAAAAGGCGTTGCAAGCAGTTGAGGCTGACATCATCAAATATATGGAGTTTCATCAAAGGCTATAATGAAGAGGTCATCTAGGCATGTGGGGGGTTACCTGTAGGGCCACCCCCTCATGAGGGTTGAGACATCTCACACATACCCGAGAATCACTGATATTAGCTATTGCATCACAAGGACATCAAGTATACGGATCTCGATCATGTTGAAAGGAGTTGGAGCTGAGAAAAAATCAAGTCAAAGGGAAATAAGGAGTCCCTTTTCTTGATCCGAGGCATTGAACAAGAGTGGAAGTTGGAACCCAGGTACACCGCCCTCTAGAATTGGCTTCTAGAATGAATGAGCTGATGTTGATAGAAGGAGGTCAGCCATAGGTGAGGCAATAAGGGATCCTCAACTAAGGCACGAGAGAAAATAGAAGAGAAACTGACAGACTGACACTAGGGATGATGATGAAATGGGGGGTACTGAGTAGCGAACGACGACTTCCCTTATTAGAGCATAAAGGGCATGGATGACCTGGCAACAACTGACATAATATCATGAGGGATAGGGGACAGTGGGACTGAAGGCCATAATGTGCGACATGACAGAGGAACCAAGCAATGAAGGATGAAGGACTATAATGGTATACAAAGGGACTCGGGATAGACTGCATGAATGCAATGATGACTCAACTCGGATGCTCTCAACAAGGGCGACTCGATGGTGTTGCCACACATAAAAAAGGTCCAATGGGGACCATAATAACATGAGTAGATGATGGTTACTCACGACAAAGATCGACACAAGCATGGAAAAGTATGAAGGCAAAGGGGTGCCCCCAAGTACAAGTGTGGCAGGTGAAGAAATTTGATTTTGAGTAGTGGTGAAGTGACCCTTCTTGGACAAAATGTGTCCTAGTGAAGTATCAAATCACAAAAACTAATAGATACCCATTTGAGGGCTCGGTGAGAGCTTTCCAATGGTACAGACGGTTTGACAAACTAAGCTACGGTTTGGCCGCAACAGGCGAAAGAAAAATTAGGGGTTTCTCTTTTAATAAGGCATTTTCCCTCCAAATTCACTCATTTGCATGTGGAGTTGTGGTGAATGTAGAGACAAGTGAAGGCCCTAAATCTTGCGGCGATCGTAGCGGACAAACCGACCGTTGGAATCGAGGTCCGTCAGTTGCAAATAAGACGCCTAACCCTACTCTTTCTTTTCAGTGGATTGAAAGTTCAGATTAGGTCCCTAGGGCTCAGGAACAGATCCTTGCTCCTCTTCATGGTCGGGTCACACTTTTTGGGGCAAAAAGTGCAACCTAGGTAGCAGGTTTTGAGAAAAAAACTGCGACCTGTCCTAGGTTTGGGCCTGAAAAGTGCGACCTATCAGGGAGGACATTTTCTGTGTTGTTTTTTGGCTGAGCACTGGGTTTTGATGTTGAGATACAGTATTTCCTATTTGTACGTTGACAAATATGATGGTTTTGTGCATATATGGCAGAATTACGGATCAACTGGAGAGAGAGAGAGACCTAGGCACACTACGGTCGAAGATCTGGGAGGATCAAGGTGTCCGTAGTGCATTGGCTAGGTTTGGGGTTCTGAAGTTTGTGGAGAACCCTTTGATGAGAGCTGGAGATCCCTTATTGTCCTGGTTTGTCAGCTATTGGGATCCGGACCATGAGGTCTTTATAGTGTAGGGGCACCGGATCGAGTTGACGGTCCAGGACATATATTTCCTGACTGGTCTCCCACCACTTGGCATGGTAGGGAATACTCAGCCAGCGTTACCGCGAGGGCGGATATCATAGAGTTTGTAGAGTGCCATTGTCGACCAGGTCTCCAAGTCAAGGGGACTTAGATACCCATCGGGGATTTGGAGAGGTTAGAGACCCGCGCTGTGGCTGAAGCGGTGCTGTGGATCCTGGGAAACCAGGCACTCCACCACATCACCGGAGGGCAGATGATGCTTGTGGAGAGTTTTTTGAGTGGGACCTACTATGGGTGGGCCTAGATGATATTGTTTTCGTTGAAATGACAACTGTCTCTATGCAAGCGCAAAGTGAACCATGACTATGCATATGGTACAATTTTGTGCTCGTTCTTCTTTGAGAAGATCCCGACACTTCGACCTCGCATACAACTCCAAGATGGGGGCCGAGAGAGCCTAGGATGCGCCAGTGGGGGCGACTACTGTGTCGAGGATGAGGTGGGGTAGTTGGACGGGTGTTCCGACTCGAGTTCTTTGTTCATTGGGATCAGATGCCACTATATATAGATGAATATCCCTATAGTGGGATGATTTATTGTGGGGACCCAGATCTACCATTGCCACCTTGTCGAATATGGGGGCCCGATGGTAAGTGAAAAATTGCTAATCTTTTATGTGCATGTAAATTTCTAGAATATTGTATGTGGTACTGACTTTTTTACTTTTGGTATGCAGATATAGCACTGGTAAAACCGGCTAGGTATATGGGACGACCTGCAATATCAGGGACTGTAGGACCTAGTGGATCGAGAGTGCCACAAAATGAGGATGCAGTAGCCCTCCTGGAGGACATCTGTTGTAGATGTGAGAGGTTTTTGACCAGTGTTTCAGAGCACGGTTGGCAAGACTTGGATGACCAGTACATAGAGCCATTTATTGGTCTACCTTCGGAGTGGCGAGGGGTTATGCGGCGCATGTCGATGGTCAGATAGGTTATGTGTGATCTACAAGCTACAGGAGCAGATCCATTGGCTCGGGATCCTCTAGGTAGTGATTAGGTGTAGGGGCAGGTGGTGCCCCCTATTTTGAGTTTTGTAACATGCTATGGGCATGTCATATGTATTAGAGTTGATGGAATCTAAAACATTTTATACGAAACATATTATGGATATGCATCTTTTTGATATTTTTATGTTATTGTCTTGTGTTAAATGCATGTGCTAAATGCCAATCTAGAATATGGTTTGCAATGCTATCTACATAGTGATTTTGTGCTCTAGGTACATGACTAAATGTAATGATTTCAAATTCACACATCAAAATCTTCACTTGTAAATATCTTCTAAAAAGGATAAGATTATGCACACGATAGACACCATTCAATTGTATGACAAGAAGCAGGGAATCTAAACGAACATGAAGGTGGAGGATGTGATGTGAAAGGGCATCGGCTAATAAACCTCGCACTGCATCATATTCAGCCTGATTATTGGTAGTAGTACCAATGCATACACCGTTCGAGAGAACAAGCGAATGCAAGGGGGTTAAAATGGCCCAACCTGCCGAGGCTAGATTCCAGGAGTAGTGAATTGCACCATCGAAGAAACCGATGTAAGGTGTGGATGGGAGGTCCATCTAAAAGGTGTCACAAGACAATAAATGGGAGGATGATGAACAATTCTGGCAACTTGGGCACAAAGTAGAAATCGAATGCACTTCACGGCAGGGAGTGATCTGGGTAGGATGTCTACTACTCACACACCGACGGTGAGGTGGAGTGTGGGAGCTACCGGAGGTGTAGCTTGTACTTAGGCCACGAAAGTCACCATAGGCATGGATGGTGCCATCTTGTTTATGGGTAGAAAGATGAAGTCAGGGGTGGACATGGCTTCCATGATGTCATCATTAAATAGAAGATGGAGTGACTTGAGGAAGGGAGACCACATGACGAAGCGAAGCTACCTGAATCATCATCATGAGAAGAAAGGTTCACATGCACATCATCATAGGGGGACAATGTAAGAAAAAGTAGATAAGGGATCTACTGATATTGAGCCCAGGGTGATCGTTAAAGGGAGGTCAAGCGAAACAACAGGGGAAGATTCAGAGGGAGCTTTCGTCGAGGGTCTCATGAATGATGATAGGTAGAGGATGGTGGCCGCAGGATTTGTCATCTCGACATCAGGAGGGAGAATGTCAATAGGAGTGGGTAAATCCTTAGTCTGGCCTGCAGCATACTGCGTAAGTACGGGAGAGGTGGATTGGTTTTGTTCAATATCGTACTCCCGAACTACCTCTAAAGAGGCACAGTAATGCGTAAGGCGGGGAAAATGGTGGGAATAATGGCCATGGAGATCACACAAAGCACAAGGTTGGTTGGTGTGAATAGTTTTAGGATTCTTGTCTGTAGTCGAGGAATAAATAGAGGCTTTAGGGACCATAGAATCAGGGAATGCAACTTTAAACATGGGCTTGATACGGGGTAGTTTAGGATAGTTATGGGTGGCATGGCCGAAGACATCACACAAAGCACAAGGCTTTGCGGGCGGGGGAGGTGTAGGGTCTGTCAGGGCAGCCTTGTCCTTGGAGGTCCTCTTGCGAGATTTGCCCTTCTTACCTGAAGCGGTTGCAACAAGAGATGGTTCTTGTTGAGGTGGTTGAGGCACTGTTGCAATGGGAGAAGTCATGGGGACCAGTTGAACTGGGGTCAAAGAAAGATAAGGTTTGGGCTGACTAGGAGGGCTAGTGATTGGAGGATCAAGGTACCAGACAAGAATCCAAAGGGTTAGGTTAGGAAGGGAGAGGGTGGCCATGACAGGTGCTGTGTAAACTCTTGGGGGAGGAGCTAGGAACATTATCTGACCAGAGGGGTAATGGCCAGGCTGGATGGCTCCTAAATGGTTAAGGCTTGGAGGAATCGTTATAGGAGGGTAAAGAGGCTCATGGATACTAGCTGAAGGGCCAGGAGGAGGAGGTCCAGAAGGCTGAATGGAAGGGATAGGAGTAGGCTGCGGAGGGCGAGGAGGCTATTGACTAGCCAAGGCGAGCCGCTTGAGGGTAGCCCGAGACGATTGCATCATGCAAACATTCGATGAGCTGGGATCAAAGACAGGAGGAGGAAGACCAGGGAATGTACCACGTAATGAGGAATATTTGTATACTCCAGGTGAGACACTGGTCAAAGGATCGACGGTTTGCTTATTGGTCACCGAAGAGATGGTGGACTCAGGGTAGGTCTGAGACTTCGGTTCGTAATATGTCAACTGGTCAATGGTGAATATCTTTCCGTTATGAGGGAAGGACATCTTGTGGTGGACCGCGAAAGGGACAACATACATCACATAAGTGTAGCTACAACCCAATAGAATGTTTTAATATAAGGGGGCATCTATGACTTCTACATCAACGCAAATAGTCTTGCCCGCAAGAGTAATAGGACAATTGCGGAATAAGCCAATGGGATGGGAGGCGTGGCTATCTCACGCTCGGAGAGTGATCGTGGAAGGAGCCAACTCAGGTGATCCGAGTTGCTTCCAAACCGAAGAAGACATCACACAGGTGGATGCCCCCTCGTCAATGATGCACTGGGAAGTGTTGGCGTTCCAGATCTTGAATGGGATTTGGAAGGCGACGGAAGAAAAAGCAGGGAGAGGAGGATGTTTTGACCAGTCAACATAAAAGACAATCAATCGATTGTTGGAAGGATCTACAATGCCCATGGAAGATATTAGAGATTTTCGTTGTGAAGGGCATGACTGGAGGAGTTCCAACATTGAAATGGCAGCAGAATATTGTGCCAAATCATCTACTATACTATACAAATGGGCAGCTTTCCCAGAAGTAACATTTCGGAGGAGTGGTCTCTTAGGGATCTTGGTATGAACCTCCGCCTTAGGATGAGGGATCTACAAGGTACCATTAAGTGTCGAAAGAGGCTCTGTAGAGACCGAAGGAGGCAGCTCAGGGACAGACATAGCGGGAGGCTTGTTGTACTGACGGGACATAGTATAAAGATTGATGTCTATCGTTAGAGGTTGATCAGAGTTCATCATGAGAGTATGGTAATCAGAGGTACCAGATAGAAGAGGTTGAGTGGCCACCTGACCTTCAGGTGGTTGGGTAGCCACAAATCCTTGCTGAGGGAAAGGATTAGTAGGCACGGCCAGTTGACTAGGTGCAGCTTTGGGAGGAACGGAAAGGGAGGCTTGCTATCCTCGCAATGTTGCTTGAGACTCCCACAACTACCACATCTGTGGTAAAAGAGGACAATCATGTGTGTAATGACCATAAACACCACAACAAGAACAGGGCTTGTTCGTGTGAACAGGCCTGTCCTACTTGGGCTGAGTGCCTTGTTGCTAGTTAGTAGTGATAGGAGCATTGTTTTGAGGATTAGGTCTAGGATTACCAGGAGCA